>JAADYH010000292.1:0-26024 GCA_023338125.1 Phytopythium aichiense
ATTAACTCGGTGCGAAGGAAACCCTTCTCGTGGCTTTCGAACGAGGCGTGGCTCAACATAATCGAGCTCGCGCAGAGCTGCAAGTTCTTTGCCAACCTGCCGCATGAAATGTCGTCGAACGAAGGCATGTGGCGCCGCTGGTACGAGGATAACGAGCCTGAGACAGTCATGATCCCGGACTACGAGACACGAATTGCCGAGAACGAGACGATCGGGCCGTACTACAAGCTGCTGCTCGTTCGATCGCTGCGCATGGACCGAACAATCCTCACGACCAAGGAGTTCATCCGCAACACGCAGCAGATGGGTCCGAAGTACGTCGAGCCTGTCACCGACACGATCGAGAGCATCTTTGAGGAGATGCGAGCCGAGACGCCCGTCATCTTCTTGCTGTCGATCGGTGCCGACCCGACGGAGAGTATTGAGCAGCTTGCACGTAAGCGAAAGCACCCGTCACCTGCTGTCGTGTCGATGGGCGAAGGGCAGGAGCCTGTGGCACTAAAGGCCATCAATGCTGCCGTTGTGAACGGAACGTGGGTGCTGCTGCAAAACTGCGAGTTGGGCCTCGAGCTCATGGAGCAGCTAGAAGACATCCTTCTCAAGCTCGTCGAGACGATGGATCCAGGCTTTCGGCTGTTCCTCACGGCGCTGCCGAACGACCAGTTCCCATTGGGTCTGCTGCAAATGTCCACCAAAGTCACGAACGAGCCTCCGCAGGGTCTACGCGCCGGTTTGCTGCGTTCGTACACTGTGATGGTGGACCAGGACAAGCTCGAGCGCGTCGAGACCGTCCAGTGGCGGCAGCTGCTGTTCAATCTGTGCTTCCTGCACTCGATTGCGATCGAGCGCAAGAAGTTTGGCCCGCTCGGCTGGGGCATCCCCTACGAGTACAACAACGGCGACTTGTCCGCTTGCACCATCTTCCTGGAGAAGCACTTGTACAACGGGCCAATCTCGTGGCCGACGCTCCAGTACATGGTGGCCGAGGTGCAGTACGGTGGCAAGATTACGGACAACATGGACCGGCGTCTATTCAACTTCTACGCCGAGTGGTGCCTCACACCAGAGGTGTGCGCTACGTCCTTCAGCTACAACCCGGCGGAGCCCATCTTCCGCTTCCCGGGCGACTTCAACTACCGTATCCCAGTGGCCGACAACATCGACGACTACCGCGGCTTCTGCATGACGCTTCCCGAGATCGACTCGCCCGAAATCTTCGGGCTGCACCCGAACGCCGACCTGACATACCGAGTGAAGGAAGTCAACACGCTGCTGACAACGCTGGCCGACACCCAGCCCAAGGGCGGTGGCGGGTCCTCTGGCGTCTCGCGTGAGGATGTCGTGTGTGATAAGGCTCGCGAGTTGCTGGAGCGTTTGCCGGAAGACTACAACGAAGACGACTACAAGGCCAAGATCAACAAGCTGGGTGGTCTCGCCATCCCGCTCAACATCTTCCTCTTCCAGGAGATCCAGCGGCTTCAGCGAGTGATCGGCAAGGTGCGCAACATGCTCGAGCAGCTGCAGATGGCTATTCGCGGCGAGGTCGTGATGACGGAAGAGCTGAGCACGACCTTGGACGCCATCTTCGACGCTAAGGTGCCGCCAGCATGGCTTCGTACGTCCGTGGGTGACGAGTTCTCGTGGATCCTGCCGACGCTCGGGCTTTGGTTCTCGTCGCTGCTGTCTCGAGACGAGCAGAATCGCACGTGGCTCAACACGCGGCGACCCAACTGCTTCTGGCTCACGGGTTTCTTCAACCCGCAGGGCATGCTCACGGCCATGAAGCAGGAGGTGACGCGCAAGCACTCCAAGACGGACAAGTGGGCACTCGACGACGTCGTGTACCACACGGAGGTGACGCAGTTCGAGCGCGCCGAGCAGGTGCGCGCGCCGCCAGGAGAGGGCGTGTACATCTACGGCCTGTTCATGGAAGGCGCGACGTGGAGCAAGTCGGACGGCACGATCGTCGAGTCGGAGCCCAAGAAGCTGTTCACGTCGCTGCCGGTGCTGCACGTCAACAGCATGTCCAAGGACCTGGAGATGAAGTCGCGGCGCGAGCTGTACGGCGCCGCCGGACCCTTCGAGTGTCCGTGCTACAAGTACTCGACGCGAACCGACCGCTACTTCATCTTCATGGTGACCATGAAGTGTCCGCCGGGCCGCCCGCCGCGCCACTGGGGTCTGCGCGGCGTCTGCCTGCTCTGCAACACCGAGTAGACGTGATCGTCGTCGTGGAAGCGCTCGTGAGTCCTGCCGTGCCTCCGCAATACATATCCATATACCATTGTGATCAACATGCATACCAAACACCTTGCGGCGTTGCGTTCACACATCTATTCAAGCGCCGCGCGCTTCCATTCGAGACCACTCACGCAGTCACTCGACCTCCATGCCCTTGCTCTTGGCCTTGCTCGGCGCGGCCGCGGCCATGGCGGCCTCGTTAGCTTTGACCACCGTGTTCTGCAGGTGCAGCTGGATGGCGGCGAACGGATCGCCCTGAAAGCTTGGGTGGGTCTGCACGGCGCGCAGCTGGCCCAGCTCGCGCACCGCCAGCTTCTGCCGCTGCTTACCGCTCATCCGCCGCTTCTTGCCGCCGTCCGCGGCCTTGTTGCTCGCCTGGTGCAGCTTGGCGGCCGCGTCCTTGTCTGCCTGGAAGAGCGACGCCTGCAGCTCGGCGATGTCGGCGAACGCGCCGTCCACCTGCTGCTTGCTCGCCTGCTGCTTCTCCTGCGCCACGCGCCGCACGAGCCCCATCTTCTTCATGAAGGCGCTGCGCCGCTTCAGTCGCTTGCGCTGGCCGCGACTCAGCGCCGCGCCACCAGCGACATCACCGTCCTCGTCGCCGCTGTCCTCATTGTCCAGCGGCACGAGCTCCTCCGCCGCGTCCGCGTCCGCAAACGCCGCCGCCACGGCCGCCGCGCCGATGGCTGAAGGTTCCGCTACCTGCTGCTGCTTCTTCTGCGCCGTCGAGTGCGCTGCGGCCGCGTGCGCGCGCGTCTTACGGCTGCGCTGCGCTCGGCCCATGGTGGTCGTCGAAAGTCACCGAGCCGCAGGTTCCTCTATGGGCTTTTGTATGCGCAGCGACCGGTGGCCGACGGCGTTTCAAGCGGAAACCACAGACAACACTGGGATTGTGGTAAGTTCGCTTGTCAGCCACTAAGTTCGCACGAAAGTGAAGCCATCTTGGTCGAGACGGCAGGCTGTCGAAAGGAGCGTTCATGTGAACGATTTTCCTTGGGCAAGCAGCATGACGACGGACCAAGAGAGATGTACACACACATGCTACGCTTGACCACAAGTCCTTCCGTGAGGTGTCTTATATCTGATGAGATCAGGTTGCTCTGCAGTTGATGAGGGTGATGATTTCATTTTGGACAGACAGTCTCACAACGGAGGTGGTTCACACCAACAAGTTAGGCGTCCATGAGCTCGATTCGCTTCCACAACACGTAATGCGGCGCCAAGTCTCTTTCAGACCGTCGACTCGCTTTGGCTTCACAATCCAATCACACGCCGCAGTTGTCGCCACGTAGGTTCCCGTGCTCATGAACCGCGGCAACTGATACCAAGAAAACAGTTGACCCCAGTGGTTTGATTGTTTCAAGGAGCAGTACGGTGTAAAACCTGAATCGCGTGGGCTGAGCTAGCGACTTGCTGTCTCCTCGCGTCATGTTAGCGCGCGTACCACTTCGTGACAACTATTCTTCTCTGCGATACTGATGCCTGTCTCCCCTTCTTGGTTTTCAGCATCGACGTCGGCTCCATTCGCAATAGGGTATCGAACTACCTCCGCTTGATCGTTCACTGCAGCTTGCATCAATGTGGTGTCTCCGTCCATGTTATTTGCATTGATGTCAGCTCCGCGCTCCGTTAGAAATTGAACAGCGTCCACGTGACCATAAAAAAGCAGCCATCGTCAACGCGGTTGACCCTTCCCCACTTTCTGCGTCGATATCCACATCGCATTTCACGAGAAAGCGAACTGCGTCCATGTGGCCCGCTGCAGCAGCCCACATCAATGCGGTCCATCCATCCTCATCATAGGCATTGACGTCGGCATCGCGCTCTGTCAGAAAACGGATAATATCCATGCGGCCCGCTCGAGCAGCGTGCATCAACGCTGTAATACCGCTCGTGTCCTTCGCATTCATGTCGGCCCCGCACTCCGTCAGAAAGCGAGCAGCGTCCATTTGACCCGTTCTAATACCCATTATCAACACGATGGCTCCATCCTTGCCGCTGTGGTTGACGTCGGCGCCGTGCTCCGTGAGAAATCGAACCACATTGATGTGACCCCACTCGATAGCCTGCATCAGTACTGGAGAAACGGATGTCCTCCCACTGTTGACGTCGGCACCGCACTCCGCAAGGAAGGAAACGATCCGGAGGTGCCCATTCCTGGTAGCCCGCATCAATGGCGTCAACCCGCTCGCATTCTTGGCGTTCCCGTCTGGGTCATTCTCGACCAAAGTTCGCGTTCGCTTGGCGTCCCCGCCCCGAGCGACACTGAGCAACTCGATGCTTAGTGCATTCGGGTCTTGCTTCTCCATACCGAACATCTATCAAATCAGTTTGTGAATGTCCGCCTCCTCCTTTTCCTTGTGTCCTCTTCACATCCATTGAGCAAGCCAAATCCGCACCTATCAGCCTGCCCATCAAAAGTTTGGCACGACCTTCATCCGCTGATGAGCAGCCAGCATTCGGACTCCAACGAGCACCTGCTGTCTTAGAACTCAGCAGTGAGCGTCGTGCCACACGGACAGCTTTTCAGTTGCTGCAACTCGCTATGTTTCGCTAGGTCGGTGATGAGTGCATCTTGACGGCGTCGCTGTTTGCCAGTTCGGATGAGCTGGCACCTCCCGTTTCAACACCAATACTCAATGCCGTCGGAAACTTGAATAATGGTATTCATACAGATGTGTCATGCTCGAACAAGATACGCTGGTTGACGAACCGCCGCTCTTTGAGCCCCTCACGTCCTTGACCTCATCGCGGCGGTGCTGCTCGCCATCATCGATTCGCGGTCGAACACAACCCCGCTTGATCTCAAGTCACTGCCTGCTCGGACGATGAGTGAGAGAGATCGCACTCAGATCCACGCGTTCATTTGGCAAGATTTCCCATTCGTATATCACGGAGATGAAACACTTGCTGCCTTCTGCCAGCTGCGAAAGCTTGACCACTTTGTCTCGGTCGCGCACATCAAGTTCGCACCGATAAACTTGTCCAGGTGTCGATGCAACGCGTATCCGTGCAGCGTTGCTTCAGTCATCTCCCTGAGCGTGTGGTTGAGGTCAGGTAAATCCAAAGTGCGGACACGAGCCTCTTCGACAATCAGGCAAAGCTTCTCGTCTCGGGAACCGACCTTTTGACTGGAAATGATGTGTGCATGAACGAGCTCGATTCGCTTCCACAGCGACAGATAGAGGTGGCAGATCTTGACTCGGCCGTCGACTCGACCAAGGAGATTCTTCTTGAGCTTCCTCGAGAATCTCGTCATGCCGTTTCCACATAGTGTTTTCATCAGCTTCTTCATCGCGGACAGAGCTTCTGGGAGCTGCATGGTTTTGAGGACTGATTTACCATCCAATTTCTTCACCTCAGAAACCGACTCCTCAGCTGCACTTGATCTCAATTCAGCGAGCTCGTCAACGACGGTCGAAATCTTCAGTCGTTTGTCAGGATCGTGACAGCACATTCGCGTCACCAGCGTCCATTCATCATATGAGCAACCAGCCGGTCGCGTCGGCAGGTTTCCTCTGGACAAATGAACTTTGACAGCCGCGTTTTCAAGATCACCCCATGGAACCACAGCAGGTGCTGGACTATCAGACCCGTACTGCAGCGAGTCCACCACTCGCAGCGCCTCGATCACACACATCCCCAGGGAGAACACATCCGCTGCAAACGTCGGTCGTGTGCCCTTCCCAAGAATACATTCCGGAGCCTCCCAGTGCCATGCGCCAGTGATTTGAGCACTCGACTCACTCGACGCACTCATGATCGAGCTCAATCCGAAGTCCGTCACTTTCGCCTTCTTGTCGCTCCCGACCACGATGTTGTTACCTTTCAGATCTCCATGCACAATACCGCGTTCGTGCAGGTACTGGACGCCCAACGCGGCTTCATGCAGCAGTCGCCACAACTGATCAGGATGTCTGCGAAGGTATTCCACAAGTGTGCCATTCGTCGCGTACTCGCACACGAAGAAGGGAGACCCGACGTGACACGCACCAAACAATCTCACCACGTGCGGGTGGCTCAGCCCGAACCAATTGTCGGCCTCGCGCTTGAACATCTCAATCGTTTTTGCTCTCATCATGTTCGATGAGGAGTCCGATGTTGAAGCCGTTTTGGCAGTGGATTGCGATCTAGACTTCCACGACGAACCGGCAGAGCTCGACCTATTGACGTGAAACTCCACTTGCTTGACCACCACGCCCGAGCTCAGCCATTTTGCACGATGCACGCTGCCGATGCTGCCATTGCCCAGACAGTCAGAACCCTGGTCGCGCTGCAACTCGTACCACGGAATGAACCACTCAGGCGTGCTAGCTGCCAGCGTGGTGGCACCCACACGACTTGCGATCTCGTCATATGCCTTCTGTACGACTTCGAGTTGTCCTTTCGAATAGTTGGATACCTTGGACACGAAGAGCTCGATCTGGTGGCTGTGCTGCTGTGCCCAGCACTCGTCTTGCTCACGTGCAGCATGAGTAGAATCGTCCAACATCCTCCACACCAGCTCAATGCGACGGTGGAACGCGTGGATACTGCGGTTGGTTGTCCGTGTCGCCGACAGCAGCATGATTTGTGCGTGCCCGCCAAATGCGAGAGTCTTGATAGAAGTGTGAAAGTCGGCTAAAACCTCTCCAAATCGCTGCAGCACTGTTTGGGGTTGCTTGTCCATTTGCAGCCGGTGGTAGAGCTCACGGAGTCCTTTAAACTGCTGGCGGAGATGTGTGAGATTCTCGTGCTCGGCGAAGAAGGTCTCGATAACAACCCACAGCATCGCCACCTCTCCGTTTTTGTAGGTGTCGATGGTGAATAATGTGTCCGTCCTCGTGTTCGTCGATCGCCCTTGGACCATAACGTCTTCTTTGTCGGCCAAACACTCGAGTTCATAAACGACTGATCTGATGTTCATCCGCTTCCCAGGATCGTGGCAGCACATGTGTTGCACCAGTGCGAGCGCCTCACCGTCGAGCCCAGGTGGTTTGTTCTCGTCTGCCTCGCGATCATCCTCCGGTCTCCAGCTTCGCTTGAATTCGACAACCCAATAATCAACTTTATCTCCCCACGGAGTGTCGCCCGTTACTGCTTCCACGATGCAGATCCCAAGCGAGTACACATCGGATGCAAACGATGTTTCTTCCCCGCGCAACCGCTCTGGTGACTGCCAACGCATCGAGTCTGCCAGCATGCGCATTGAATTGTCATGTGTGGCCATTCGATGCGACGTGCTTAGCTCGAAGTTTGCCAACTTGACCAATCCGTCGCTCCCAACCAAAATGTTGCGGCAGCGTAGGTCTCCATGGATAATCTTGCGTTCATGAAAGAACTCGAGGCCCAGCGCCGCTTGATACAGGTACTTCCACGGCGTCCGTCGCTCCGCATCGCACGATTTCAAGTACACGTCAAGCGACCCGTTGCTCGCGTACTCGCACACGAAAAGCTGGAGGTTTCCATCGTCACATGCGCCATAGAGTTCGATCACGTTTGGATGCCGTAGCTGCTTCCACAGATGCACTTCATCTGCAAAAGTCGAAGTCGATGCACCTGGCACAAAGAGTTTGATGACAACATCTGCATCGAGCCACTTGGCGCGGTAGTCGCCTCCGAAGTTACCCTTATCGATGAACTGCGTCATCTCGACCTCCAGTGGAGAGATGATGTGGCATGATGGATGACTGGGCGGAGCAGTACCAACATGAGAAATATGCTGGCTGAGCTGACGTTGCGAGGTCTTCTCGAGTGGTGCGAGTACGTGGACGATTTCTTGATGGCCGCTGTGTGCACTGATGCGAAATGCTGTATTACCAAGTCGGTTTGTGGCGCTTGCATTTGCCCCATTGGCAACGAGATATCGGACAACGTCCGCTCGATTGCTTGCTGCAGCCCAAATCAGCACCGTCGATCCGTCGCGGGCCGTGACGTTGACGTCGGCGCCGCGCTCCGTGAGGAAGCAAACAATGTCCAGGTGGCCGTTTGCTGCAGCCCAAGCCAACGGTGTCCACCCGCTCCTGTCCTTGGCGTTGATGTCGGCGCCTCTCTCCGCGAGGAACTGGACAATATCCACATGACCGTATCTTGCAGCCAGAATCAATGCGCTTGCTCCATCTGTCGTCATGGAGTTGACGTCGGCGCCGCGCTCGGTGAGGATCCGAGTGGTACCCGCGTGGCCATTCTCGGCAGCTGAAGTCAGCGCTGTCCATCCGTATTTGTCCGTGCCGTTGACGTCCGCGCCGCTCTCTATGAGGATGCGAACGACGTTCAAGTGACCATTCTCGGCAGCCTGCATCAATGCTGTCCATCCGGTTGTCTCCTTGGCGTTGACGTTGGCGCTGGATGCCAACAAACCCCGCGAACGATCGGCGTTGCCCGCATGTGCAGCGTCGATCAGCTCCCGATCCAACGCCTCCTGCTGCTTCTCCATAGCGCGCTTCGCGTCTTCCCTTTGTCGGGTTGTCTTTTTGTCTTCGAATCGACCCAGCAACTGACTCAAGACCCTTCTCTCTTATGGCGCTTGTCTGATGTCAGCGCCAACGCATTTATGAAGCAATCCGAACCCTTCAAAAATCCGCTCGGCGCCATCCAAACAAAAGTCACACCCAGTATCCAGACAGTTTGATCAAATCGTCGTGCCACGTTGTCGATATCCTTCTCGGCATTCCTCTCCTCAGGGCCGCATCCAGACGCCTCGGAGCCGTATCCTATGAGAGGCAAATGACCGAGTTGGGAAGATCCATATGATGTGTCAATTCAACCAGAAGAAGGTGCAAGGATGGATGTCCACGCACACCTCCACATTTGGATTGCTCTTGAAGTTGTCGGAGCTAATTGTGCTCACGGTCCTGTTCATGGGTCGCTGTGTATTCTTGTCTTGAAACGTGCAAGGGAGGTCGGCGATGCAGAGTGTGCTCGCTTCCTGAGTGCTGAAGACTGACGCACAACTGGCAAGTGCAAGCGAAGGCGCGTTGAGCTGTCAAACATCACGTCTGCGAATGCGTCGCGAAGACAGCGAACTGGACGGCCATCAGCCCACGCGCGGTCACGAGCGGCGTCGACAACCATCGGCGAACTTCCTGCTGCAAGTCGAGGCGCAGGCTCCGTTTGGACACTTCGCCACGGCTAGTACAAGACAAGCCATGGGCGACGACGTCGCACACGACCCGCCGAGCTGGCTCAATATCCCATTCCGTGACCTGATCATCTGCGAGACGATCGGTGGAGGCGGTGTTGCCCTCGTGCATCGAGGCATCTTTCGCAAGCAGTCAGTCGCACTCAAGACGCTGGTGTGCACAGTTGTGATGGCTGTGGTCTTGGGAACATCTCAACGCTAACCCGGGTGGCTTGTGACACTCAAAACAACAGTTTGATCCACGGGTGGACGCGGCACTGCAGCAGGAGTTCATGGACGAGCTTCTAGTCATGAGGTGCCGTCACACACCATGTCGTACTGAGGCAGGCAACAGGTGACACTCATTCTTGCGTTTGCCTTCGACAATCGACAGCAAACTCCACCATCCGAACGTGGTGACGCTCATCGGCGCGTGTCTCGAGCCGCCACGGATGTGCATGGTGATGGAGCTGTGCGAGTACTCGCTGCACCACTTGCTGCACGTGACCAACCACTTCCTCGGCGTCCACCAGCTCACGCGCATCGCCGTGAGTTGTTGGAACTGCTTCCAATGCTTCCTCTCAGCCATTAGCTGATACCTCTGTGTGGCTTCCAGGAAGATGTGGCGTTCGGCATGCGACACCTTCACGCCCAAGTACCTGCAGTCATTCACCGGTAAGTGAGTTCACTGGATGAGACTTGCATCATCGCATTGATTCACATTGATCGCTATGAACAACAGCGATCTCAAGAGCGCGAATGTGTTACTGGATGCCACGGGAGTCGCCAAACTCTGCGACTTTGGTCTCGTCCGGTGCGTGAAGCATTTTGATTATGTGGATCTGGTAGGAAGCTCACCCACAACATCGCACCAGAACCAAGGTCACGAGCGCCGGGACGCCAAGCTACATGCCACCGGAGCTGCTGAGTGGCAAACCTTTCTCCAAGGCCGTCGACGTCTTCATGTTCGGCGTGCTGCTGTGGGAGATCTTCACGCGCGATGTGCCATTCCGCGGCTACGACGCCGCCGACATCCGCAAGAAGGTGCTGGCGGGCGAGCGCCTGCGTATCCCGACCATTGATTGCCCACCAGAGTGTCAAGTACGTCCAGAACAGACGCTAGGGATTGTGAGGGTCGGCACTGATGACTGTCCTTGTTGTATCGCGCAGCAACTGATGAAGCGGTGCTGGGACGCCGACCCGACCCAGCGACCAACGTTCGAGAACATCCATGAGGCTCTACGAGCGACCGATCTGCCTCAGTGCGCCGAGTTCTCGGCGGAAAAGATTGGCAGCGGCGATGCGCTTGATGATCTTCTACGCGGGCATTGATCGCGCATAGGTGACCTCATTTTGCATCGCTATGTGTCGAAAACAACTTGATTCTGCATTTACGAGCACCTCCTATCATCGTCCATGCCATTGACGATGGAGATGAGTCCGTCCAAACAATCGACGGCTTCCAGCCAGGAACAAGGTGTCGCCGCTAATGCCACTCCTGGCCTCCATCTCATGCCGCATCTCTCGTCCACAGTTCCAGTCCGAGGTCGTTCCAGCGATCCACCTTGTCCTCACCGCTCAGAGCGGGTGGCTCACCTGTCGGTTGCAATTTCCACACCACATCAGCAAACAGTGACAGCGAATGAGTCAGCGCCCGTGCTCTGTTGTCGCATCCAAGGCGTTCACGACACGCTCACCATTCGGACTCTCGGCAGCGTGAAGATCGATATCCAGTCCAGGCGGAATGTCAATCTCTGCAGTTTTCCACGCATCCAAAGTGTTCGTCAACCCCTCTATGGCGCTAGAACAGAAGAGAATGGGTCTGCCACACGCACCGTCGTCCGAGAGCGTGTCCGCGATCCAGTCGTCGTCCACCAGGTCGAGGTAGAACTTGCGCGGGAAGAGCGACGGCAGCTTGCTGTCCTGAAGAGACCGCAAGGCCCGCCACGCGAATTCACGAGTTAGGAGCTATGCGCGGACGGCCTCTTCATCACGTTGCAGCATGGAGGCCGGCGGCTGGCGCCTCCATGAACGCGGCCGCGCTGTGTCGGCGCCGCCTCACCATGTTGCTTCGCAGTCGTCGCCTTCAACAGGTCCAGAATGATGAGTTACATGAGTAACCGGGTTACATTCAGATCCACAATATACCGAACCTAGTGTTTGGCATGACCCCAAAATAAAGGTTACTCGTGGTGCGATATCGACCATCATTCACATCTCGGGTCCAGTTGTACCTGGGTACACCTACCGAAAGTAACTGGGTTACACGGTAACCCAGTGCAACCAAAATTCATGAATTCCCCTAACGGTGCAAGCATTTCACAAAGATGAGCGACAACAAGCAGCAGAAGCAGGAGCAGAAGCCCGCGAAGCTTGCGACGGGGGCTGCCAGCGCCGCCAGGAAACCTCGGCGGCCGCGGACCAAGCGCGCTGGCCGACGTGACGACCCGCCGGAGGTGCGGCTGTCCAAGACGCTGGCGTACGCGCTGCGGCACGGCGCGCAGGAGCTCGGGCTGGCGATGCGCTCGTCCGGGTACGTCGAGCTGGGGGCGTTGCTGGCGCTGCCGCTCTTCCGAGGGTACACGGAGGCACAGGTAGAGGAGGTTGTGCGCACGAACAGCAAGAAGCGGTTCATGCTGACGACCGACGAGGCCGGCGAGACCTCGTACATCCGCGCCAACCAGGGGCACACGCTGCAGCTGGTCAAGGACGAGGACCTGCTGACGCCCATCGAGGACGCGGCCGAGCTGCCCACGTGCATCCATGGCACGTACCTCAAGTGCTGGGAGAGTATTCTGGAGAAGGGTCTGTCGCGCATGCAGCGTAATCACATCCACTTCACGCCGCGCGAGAGCGTGTCCGAGAGCCACGAGGTCGTCAGCGGCATGCGGTCGGACTGTAACCTGCTGCTGTACGTTGACGCGGCGCGCGCGATCGCGGACGGCGTCAAGTTCTACCGCTCGAGCAACAATGTGATCCTGAGTCCTGGTAGTGGGGACACTGGTGTGTTGGACTGCCGATACTTCCTGCGCGCCGTCAAGCGGGACGGAGCCATCGTGTACGAGCGGCCGGCACAAGACGAAGCGTAGCTGTCGTCAAGTCTCATAACAATCAAAAACTGCGTGTTGGATTACTGAAATGGGAGTCTGTGCGCGGATGCGCATGCGCACATCGAGACTAAATGGACGCGTCGTCCTCGTCTTCCTCGTCAATGTCGTCCAGGATGGAGTGCGCGACGACGATGTCGGGGCCTTCGTCATCGCAGTCCTCGTCGTCATCCTCCTCATTCATCTTCTGCTCCTCATCCACGAACTCCAGCTCGCCGTCGTCGCTGTCCTGGGCGAGCACACTGGTGCAGAACGGGTTGATCTCGTCCGCTGCCTCCTCCTGCAGCCGCTCGAACTCCCGCCCGCGCTTAGTCCCCGAGCGCGTGCGAACCGCAATGCCAACTCCAACCAGCACCAGCGCAGCGACTGGCGCGACAAACGCCCAGTTGCAGTTGGACAGGCGGGACGCCCAGCTTCCGGTCGAGTCCGCTTGAGCATCAACCGCCACCGCCAGTTCCGCCCCCGCGGCTGGCGACTGCACGTTCATGTTGGCTTTCACCTTGGCGACGCCGCTCTCTGTGTCCTTGTGCTTCGCATGAGCCGTTGGGATAGGAGTCTCCGTCTTCGTCTTGGTTGGGGTCGGGGTCGGGGACAGAGCGCCGGCAAGCAGACACGAATCGCTATTCACGCAGTAGTAGCAGCCGTACCGTTTGGCCATGATTTGCTTGCCCGGGCACGCGGCGTCGACTTGTGACAGGACTTCCGCGCACACGACGTTGTCCGGCTTATCGCGGTGGTCGTCGCAGTGTTCGTCGCGGTCTTTGGCATGCGCGCCAGCCATCAGCAGCGCGCAGCCCAGGAGCAGAAGCGAGCGCATCGTTCAGCCGTCGAGTTGGTCTCTGAGGTGCGCAGACGCAGGCGCTGGTGGTCGCGAGGCGAGGACTGCGATCCTTGGTCAGGGATGAAGATCTGGTAATGATCGAGCCGCTGCGAATCAACGAGCTATGACCTTCGTGGATTCATATCTATGTGGATCGTATACATTCTAAAGATTTTCTATATATTAATTGTATGTGGAGTCAACTCTGTCAATAAGTACTTTGACAAGTATAATATGCGAGACTAGCGGGAGTACGAAAGGTCGCGCCGCTTTGGGATGGACATTGCTGCAAGTTGCTGCTGCCCCCACTTGGTTACCTGCGGTTGGTGGAAGACGAGGGCAACGATGGTGCGCTCCGCTAGCGACTGCAGTGTTGATCGCTGGACTGTCGCGCGTATGAATGTATGCGGGTCTCCGCGCTGACAATGGGCGGCGGTGATGGGGACGCAGGCGACGACGCTCTCGGAGGAGCACGAGCACGAGCTGCGGAAGATCTTCGACGACTACGACCAGGTTCGTGTGCTCCTTTACCGCGCAATTGCACTGCCTGTGTCGTGGTTGGGCTGAAAAGATCGTGGTTGGCGCCTCAGAACGGGTCGGGGGACATTGACATTGACGAGGTGGGCAGCCGCCGTGAGATCGGGACTGGGATCCCCGCTTAACCTCCTGTGGTGTTCAGCTGCGCGACATTGCAGAGGATTTGGGCGAGCCACTGTCGGACATCGAGCTGCAGTATCTCGCCAAGGAGTTCGACACGGACCAGAGGTGAGGGCTGATGCCGCAAGCAGGTCCCTGGAGTGTGGTCTCTGAATGGCGGCCCCTGTATCATGAATGCGCTCAACAGCGGCGCGATCAGCTGGAGCGAGTTCATCGCGTGGTGGAAGCTGCCATTCTAGTTGATCGCTGATCTGCACAGCATTGCAGTCTCAACGAGAGAGGAGAGAGGGAGACACGAATACGAGGTGAATGAACAGGATCGTGCAAGCACGTCGGGGTTTCGTGAGTTCCGTTGCGCAGGAGATTTCCCTCCACAATCATCACCATTGATGCCGACCCTGGCAATGCAACCAGATGACAACCACGCAGCGTCGCATTCTCTTCTCACCCTTGGACGAAAGAACAAGCCGGGAATCGAGATTCCAATCCCCGTCAAGCCTTGCAAGATCAGTTCCGCCAAGAATGGAGCGAGCAGCAGGGCGTTTCGATCTCTCAGATGCCGCGCTGCGGTCCGTTGTCCAGTTTGCATGCGGAGCGCGTTATTTCGAGCCTCGCGTTTCATAACCAACTGGGAACAAGCAGACCTTCCAAGACAACAGAGCCCAACCAAGTGTGCTGGGTGGCGGAAAAGCAAAACGCCGGCCGGCTCGAGATGCTATAAATGGGCCGGCGCAAGGGTGTGAAACTCATGCTGCTGCTCTGGGCCCACCACATTCTGCTGTCGGCCACTTGTGCAAATCGCGGGCACGAGTGGTCCGGTCGTGTGGGTCTGACGCGCCTCGACGCGTCTGAAACCCTGTCTTGCTGTTGCTGGCGCTGCTCGACGCGTTCGTGCATGCGCAGCCTGTCGATCGAGGCGTCCACCGTGTGATTGACAGCTACTGCGTCCGCCGACAAGCACCTGACGATGGCGAAGCGGGAGCGAACGACGCCCGTGGTGCACGACAATGGCTTCACGCTCAACGGATGCACGTTCCACGTCGCACCCAAGTACCAGCCTCTGGACGCCATCGGCCAGGGTTCCTATGGTGTCGTGTGCTCGGTTAAGAACAGCGAGACGGGCGAGAAGCTCGCCATCAAGAAGATCACACCCATGGCCGGGGACGAGTGGGATGCGACGCACACACTGCGCGAGATCCGCCTCATGCGCTGCCTTGGTGCCCACGAGAACGTACGTGTGCTGTGGTGGACGATGATGAACTGCTTTCTCTTACTTACGTTGCAACCTTCTCCATATCCGGCAGATCATCGCGCTGAAGGACCTGAGCATGTGCCAGGAGAAGGACGAGCTGTACATGATGATGGAGTTGGCGGACACGGACCTGCACCGGCTTATCCAGAGCTCGTGTCCGCTCTCAGACGGCCACATCCGCGTCATCATGTACCAGATCCTCTCGGGCGTCAAGGCCATGCATGATAACGGCGTGCTGCACCGCGACCTCAAGCCAGGCAACCTGTTGCTGAACAAGGACTGCGAGCTCAAGATCACGGACTTTGGGCTGGCGAGGATGATGCCCAAGGGCAAACCCGCTGACAAGGTGGAAGGCGATAGCGGCGCCGTCATCTCGCCCATGACCGAGTACGTGGTCACGCGGTGGTACCGCCCGCCGGAGCTGATGCTTGCTCCCAACGGCTGCTACGATGGCGCCATCGACATGTGGTCTGTTGGTTGCATCCTTGGCGAGCTGCTCACTCGCAAGCCTTTGTTCCCGGGGACGGATTTCATGGACCAGCTCACTCGAGTGTTCAAAGTGATTCCCGTGCCGGATGCTGAGCACCGCGGCTACAACATCGATAAGGACGCGCTCAAGTTCCTCACATCACTCCCGCCGGCTCCAGCTGATGCACTGGACAAGCTGAGCAAGAACAACGCGCTCGCATGCGACCTGATCAAGAAGCTGCTCTGCTTCAACCCCAAGCAGCGTATGTCAGCTGATGCAGCTCTTGCCCACCCATTCTTCGACGGCGTCAAGGATGAATGGGGTGAGATCTCGCCGCTGCACCTCGGCCACTCGCTCGAGTTTGCGTTCGAGGCGCAGTCACTGCCACTTGCGACGCTGCGCCAGTTCATTTGCGATGAAGTGTGTGCCTTCAGCCAGCAAGATGATAGTCTGCGCAGCAAGCGCAAGGAGCAGCTTGCGGCTGCCAAGGCAACTGCTGCTGCTGCTGCCAACACGACCACGTCCGGTGCCACGCAGCCCAAAGCGACTGCCACTGCCACCAGTGATGCTGGTAGTCACGCTCCTTCGGCGATGGCAAACGACTGCATCCCTGGCAAAGGATTCACGATCAAGGGCTGCGAGTTCAACGTGCCGCCCAGTTACAAGCCGCTGCAAGTGCTCGGCGAAGGCTCATACGGCATCGTCTGGTGCGTCTTATAGTTGATGTCGGTGCTGATTTGGGTATCATGCAACTAACGGGATGGCTGGACGATGTGTAGTGCCGCGAGTGATGCCGCGTCCAAGAAGAACGTGGCCATCAAGAAGATCACGCCCATGGCTGGCGACGAGTGGGACGCCAAGCACACACTGCGCGAGATCCGCCTCATGCGCTACTTCGGCCACCACCCAAACGTACGTGTTCCTTGTAGTCGATGTCAGATGTCATCACCTAGCTCACACACTCGGCCACCATTGATGTACCACAGATCGCTTCGCTGCAGAATTTGAGCACTTGCATCGAGAAGGACGAGTTGTACATCATGATGGAGCTCGTCGATACTGACTTGCACCGGCTCATCCAGAGCAAGACCAAGCTTGAGGAAGCCCACATTGCGTACGTCTATTCTCTTGCGGAGCCAATTCCCGCTCGTCACTCACTCCTTTTGTCTCGTCACCAGCGCTATCATGTACCAGTTGCTGTGCGGCGCACTGGCACTGCACGAGAACGGGGTGCTGCACCGCGACCTCAAGCCAGGCAACATCCTCGTGAGCCGCAACTGCGACGTCAAAATCACCGACTTCGGCCTCTCGCGCTACGTCCCTCAGCGCGCTAAGGACGGAGACGGACAGCAGCAGCAGCCTCACCACTCGACGGAGCGCGCCAAGGAGCTCATGACTGAGTACGTCGTCACGCGCTGGTACCGCCCACCGGAGATCATGCTCGCGCCGAACGGCGCGTACAACGAGGCTGTCGACATGTGGTCAATCGGCTGTATCTTCGGCGAGCTGCTGAACCGCAAACCACTGTTCCCCGGCTCCGACTTCATCGATCAGCTCACACGCGTCTTCCGCGTGCTGCCAGTCCCACCGAGAGACAAGCGCGGGTACGAGGTCGAGGGCGACGCGCTCGCTTTCCTCGAGAGTTTGCCGCCCTGTTCTCCGTCGGCACTGGCCAAGACATTCCGGCGCGCGTCCCCCGAAGCACTCAGTCTCCTGCGCCGACTGCTCTGCGTCAACCCCGAGCGGCGTATCTCTGCTCGCCAAGCGCTTGCGCATCCATACTTCAAGGCTATTCGCGCGCAGCTTGGGGATCCGCCTGGCTTCACTGTGGGTCGAGCCTTCGACTTCGAGTTCGACTATCAAGAGTTCCCGCTCGAGCACCTTCGCTCGCTCATCCAGGCGGAGGTCAAGCTGCTGCAGCAGGACGGCGCGAGAGCGGCGCCGTCGGCCATGAAGCGGAGTGATCCTCCTCAGCAACAGCAGCAGCAGCAGCAGGCTAACAAGAGCACTAACGACCCCAAGGAGGTTCCCACTGCTCCTGTTGATTCAGTCAAGGCGGCAAGTAACCCAGCAGCAGTCGATAGTCGCAGCGATGACGACGAAGAAGAGGACGATGACGAGGCATCGTCTCTGCTTGTCGAGTCTCTTGATGGCAGCAAAGACGCTCCAAGAGGATCACGCGTCGACGATACCCAGCGTGTTGCAGCGGTAGCAGCAGTAGTGAAGGACCCAGTGGGACCTGAGACCGACGAGTGTGAATCGAGGTCACCAGTGAGCGATCAAAGAGTGCAGCAACAGCAGCACCTTGGCTACTCGCCAGTATCTCATCCTGACCGCGAGAAGGAGCGAGCGTCACGGACCCACCACACCCAACAGCCGACGGCGGAATCGGACATGGAGGACGAGCCGCAAGAAGTGATCCAGGTGGTTGACCGTGGACGACGACCCGGCACAGCCTCGTCGTCCTCGGCAGCCACCCGAGCAAGCCGATCCAAGAGCTCAACGGCAACCACATCGACTACAACCACGCGCCAGAGTTCAACCAACAGCCACCACGACTCCCGAGACGAAGACGAACAACGCCATGCCACGTCGCGCACACGCTCCAGCAGTCACTACGCCCCAAGCAACAACAACGACTCCGGATCGAGTGGTGTTGAACAAGGCGAGCGCTGGGGCCATTCGCGCGCTTCTATCACAGCGACAGCTTCGTCGACATCCTCTAGAGTCCACCAGCCGATCCACGTCACTTCATCGTCGACTGCCACGACAGCCAGCTCGCGGATCAAGACGACTCCGATCTCAGCACGCGGAAGTAGCGGTATGCCGCGTGCATCGTCGTCCAACCAGCTGAAGGACAGCAGCGAGACGGACAAAAGCGATGCCGTGCGTCACCCTGAGCGAGTCACCAGCTCGTCTCATCGTCCATCCGAGTCGACCGGAGGGTCTGCGTCAGGATTGTCGGGCACGACACGCACCACGCCTCGCTCGTCGACACTTTCATCGTCGGCATCATCATCATCATCTTCGTCTTCATCATCGCGAACAGCAGGCCCAGTCAAGAAGGAGGCACCGCTCCCCGACGGCTGGATCAAGCGCACGCATTCCAAGAGCGGTCGTGAGTACTACTACGACACCACGAATAAGGTCTCATCATGGAAGCACCCGTCCAAGATCCTCGACAATATCTTCGGCACGACGCGTGTGCCCACGACGACTCGATCCAGCAACAGCAGCAAGAGTGCGACTCCTACCTCGAGCAGCAGCGCCGACTCGCTCACACCGGAATCAGCGGCAACGCGAGCCATCAATGCCCGCCGGACCTCGCTCTCCAGCACCGCGTCCACCTCGTCAACAGCATCGACTTCGGCTGTGACGTCGATGGCATCAAGCTCCACCATGACGCTGCCGAAGGAGTGGGCTCGACGCACGGATCCTAAGACGGGCCGTTTGTTCTACGTCAATCTCCTGACGAACCGCTCCTTCTCGCGCCTGCCGTCGTCCGTCACCTCCGCGATGCTCCTCGCCAGCAAGCAACAGCAGCAGCAACCGCACAGTCAGCACCACGTTGATCAGCAGCAGACCCAGCCGCAACAGCTGCAGCAGCTGTCAAGCGCGAGCATCAACGCTGCGCTGATGGCCAAGAAGGCGGTGGAGATCAAAAAGAAGCTGACGGTCCCGCAGAGCCCGCAGTTTTCGCAGATGTCGTGGCAGCGGAAGAAGGTGCCTGGAAGCTACGACTGAGAAGGACTCGCTCATCCACGCATACAATCCGTGCTGATTGGCGCAGTGGTGCGGTCTTCGATCAGGGAATCGCTTGGCATTATCTCACACTCTTGAACGACAGTTGGTTGAATTCGTGTTGCGCCTCACTTTGTCGTCCCTTCGCTCCACCTTGGACTCGTCAACGAACCATTCGGTTGAGTTCTTGGCTAGAGAGTCTCCTCGACATTCGCGATGGTGCGCGCCAGGATCTTCATGGCGTCCTTCATGTCGCTCAGCAGGCAGTACTCGTTGTCGGCGTGGTAGACGGTGCTCAGGCCAAAACCAATGAGAATGAGGTCGAAGCCAGCGCGCTGAAGGTCGCGAACGAGCGGCAGACTTCGCAGTGGGGAACACATTGATCAGCAAAGTGTTTCCATGACTGTGTTGCACTGCCAGCATGACGATGAGCATACCTTCCACTGATAGAGAACGGCTTGGCCTCGCCCTTGACGTGTGCGATCGCCTCGTACAGCGACCTGGTAAGCCAGCATTCACGTCAGTCAGCGCAATCGTGTCCTCCAGTCGTCATACAGAGGTATGCCATACTTGTAGCTGAGCGACTCGAGAGAGCAGGCGATGCCCTCGAAGTAGCTGTCTTCGAACTCAATGTCAAGGCGGCCGGCGCCAAGATCGCCAGGCAAAATGTACTTGGTGCTTGGTCCGCGGCCGCCTTCCAGCACGGACAAGTCCGCGTTCAGATCGTCCACGTACGACTTTACCTTAGCTATCATCTGCAGCGCCAGCAAACGAATTGCACCAAAGTCAGATTGTTTGAGCCGACAGTGCAAGCAAACCGTGGAGAACGCATCACCTCCTGCATGTCGTAGAAGGGCGACAAGCGGACGTCGCCCGTGACCTTCGCCCACGGGGGACTGCATTCCGGATCCACAGGAAAGCAGGTCAGCTCTCTTCCTGCCTCAAGACAACACCAGCAGCAGCACTCACATCTGGTTCAGTCCACTCGGAGCGGACTGCACGCGCGTTGGCTTCATCGTCGACGGACACGCAAAGTTGTACGCGCGCTCAGCCTCCACGGGCCCAAAGTCGCGGTAGAAGCGGCGCTGCAACTCCGTGGTCGCGTCCAGCCCCAGCTCGATCGCGTTGACGCCGAGGTTGGGCAGCCCGCTGTGGAACAGCTTGCCTGTTGCCGTCAGTGTCCACGCGATCACACCGGCCGTGCCGATGCGCGGCTGGCTGTTGGACGAGTCCGTCCAGATGACTGGTCCGTTCTTGAGGAAGTCGAGGCGGCCCTTCTCCATGAGCGTCTCGACACCAACACCCGGGATCTCGGTGTTCTCCTCGGATGCGATCAGCACACACACGATCAGGCTCTTGGTGCGCACTTGGCGTCGCGCCAGTTCCAAGAACAGCTCTGCCATGATCATACCAACCGCATCCCACCGTCAGGACAAGAAGGGACTTCTAACTGCATCAACAGCAAGCAAGTGACGAACGAGTCATGAGCGCGACGTGGCCGAGGCAGTCGGTCGTGCCGCGGCCGAACAGCTTGTCGCCCTCGACCACGAGCGAGAACGGGTTGCGTTCCCATGTTTCCAGGTCCGCAGGCACCACGTCCATGTGCGAGCCCATGAACGCGACTGTCGGCGGCGCGTCCAATCCGCTAGAAGCGGCGCTATAGCGCGCGCGGTCCTCCGGGTGCTGGTACGTGATGATCACGTTCCCACGGCCGGTGACGTACTCGACGCGCTCCACCGTGAGCGAGCCGCCGTGCTGCACCGTGAAGGGCGAGAGCTCGGCCAGCACAAGGTCCGAGATGGCGTTCTCCCGTGGCACGAAGCCGATACTCGGCGCGTTCTGCACTTGCTCCTGCTCGTCCGCAGCAAGACCAGTGCGTCAGTGTCCGCAGCTCCACGCCCAGCTCAAGATGGAAGGAAGACTCGAGAGGACGCACCGCGACGCCGATGAACTTGCTGAGCAGCTCGACGTAGGCGGTGCCATCGAGCTCCACCTGATCGAGGGCCGACGCGACTGCAGCGGCGCCAGAGGAGGTCGAAGCCGACGCCATGGTGCTTGTTGCCTTTGTCGTCTGGAGAGAGTCTGAGAATGCGCTCGCTCGCACACTCATCAGCAGCATCCACGGTCTCATGTACCAATTTTGTGGATCGAGCACGCAGTGAAGCGACTTGCATCATGATGCGTGTCATTTTCGACCTGGCATGGCCACTCGCCTCTCCATTTGTCCATGCAACGCTGTCAAACGCATTGGCACAGCTTTCCTACGTGTGGCATCTGCTCAAGATGCTCCGTGACCTGTTGTACACACTTTCAGGCGTGCTCCCCATGATGTGGCCAATTCGGAGCGTCGGGACGCCTCACGTCGGGATGAAGCACGCGCCACGAAGCCACCGACGAATTTAGGTGGAGGATTCGACGCTCTCGATGGTGCGCGCCAGGATCTTGAGTGCGTCCGCCATGTCGCTCAGCTGGCAGAACTCGTTGTCCGCGTGGTAGACCGAGCTCTTGCCGAAGCCGATGAGCGTCAGGTCGAAGCCCGCACGCTGCATGTCGCGGACCAACGGCAGACTGTCGATGCAACGCATCAGCGTGGCGGAGGTTAGCCTCGCGATCACCGGTATGGGTGTTCGAGCAAGCGCAGCGCTCACCTTCCGCTGATCGAGTACGGCTTGGCTTCTCCGAGCACGTCGGTTATCGCTCCAGCCAGTGCCCTTCACCAAATCACGGTCAACAGACTGTCAGAACATTTTGTGCCAGCGATGACAACAAGAGCAGAACGTACTTGTATCCTGTCGAGTCGAGCGAGCACGCGATGCCCTCGTAGAAGTGGCGGTCGAACGTGATCTCGACCTTGCCCTGCAGCTTCTCGGCCGGCAGCGTGTACTTGGAGCTCGGGCCGCGCTTGCCCTCCAGGGACGTGATGTCCGTGTTCAGGTCGTCCACGTACGACTTGACCTTGGCAATCAGCTGCTCGTACAGTCCACGACAGACCGCGTCGGTTAGCGCGATCCTTACAACAGAGCATCGTCGCAATGGTTCTTCACCTCCTGCATGTCGTAGAACGGCGAGAGACGCACGTCACCCGAAATCTTGACCCAAGGCGGGCTGTACCATCCAAGAAGCTGCTGTGAGCATTGAGAGACGACACCTCCAAGCATCTGATGACAGGACGTACATCTGGTTGAGTCCGTTGACCGACGACTCGATGCGCGCGGGCTTCATCGTCGACGGGCACGAGAAGTTGTACTCCTTCTCCTGCTCCAGCGGCCCGAAGTCCTTGTAGAACCGCTCCTGGATTTTGGCCAGCGCGTCCATGCCGAGCTCCAGACCGTTGATGCCGAGGTTCGGCAACCCGCTGTGGAACAGCTTGCCCGTCGCCTTGATCGTCCACGTGATCGCGCCGGCCGTTCCGATGCACGGCTGGCTGTCCGAACAGTCCACCCAAATGACCGGTCCATTCTTGATGAAGTCGATCTTGCCCGATTCCATGAGCGTCTCGACGCCCACGCCGGGGATCTCGCTGTTCTCCTCCGACGCGATCATGACGCACACCACCTTGGTCTTCAGCGGCACCTGCTGCTTCGCCAGCTCCTTGAACAGCACTGCATGGGCAACGACGTGTTAGACTTTGTGCTCATGACACACCAGCATCTCCAGTGCCACGCACATGTCATCAAGGCGACGTGGCCGAGGCAGTCGGTCGTCCCGCGGCCGTACAAGAAGTCGCCCTCGACGGTCAGTGTGAACGGGTCGCGCTCCCAGCCCTCCGGATTGGCGGGTACCACGTCCAGGTGCGACCCGACAAGCGCGAACGTCTTGTCGCTGCCCTCGGACGCCGGGTGCTGGTACTTGACGATCACATTGCCGCGGCCAGCGACGAACTCGACGCGCTCAACGTCCAGCAGCCCGCCATTCTTGGTCGAGAAGGGCTCGAGCTCGGCCAGCACAAAATCCGACACGAGGTTCTCCTGCGGGACGAGCCCCAGCGCCGGCGCGTTTTGCACTTTTTCCTGGACAACAAGCAACACAAGCGTCAGCTCCAGGGAATGCGCAGGCGGAGGCGCGAGTCGCGGCGGAGAGGGACGCACCGACACGCTGATGAGCTTGCGCAGCAGCTCCACGTACGCGGCCTCGTCCAGCGCAAAGTCCTTGAGCAACGACGCCATCTCGCTCGCTTCTTGTGCGGCTCCTCTTCTCCGTCTCCTCTTCTCCGTCTCCTCTTTTGCAAAGTGACAGAAACTCACTCCTCGCCCACCAAACTGATTGCCAATCTTGGTGGGACCGGTACCTCGTGCCGACTATGTGGTACATCGGTAGACGAATGCCAAGAAGAAGCGGCGGAGGCTTTCATGAATGGATCGCAGTGCACGACTTGTGACAACAGGCGACGCTCATCTGGACACAGCAACGCGTGGCTCGCTTCGTTACCGCCTCTGGATGAGGTTCACACTACTGTAGCAGTGCTCTCTGACCTACACATGCGTCACGCAAGCTACGGACCTGAGCAGCTTGAAGCAACAGGCTACGCGTGCGCAGCCTCGACGTTCTCGATCGTGCGCGACAGGATCTTGACCGCGTTCGCCATGTCGCTGAGCAGGCAGAACTCGTTCTCACCGTGGTAGACCGAGCTCTTGCCGAAGCCGGCGAGCGTCAGGTCGTAGCCCGCACGCTGCAGGTCGCGCACCAGCGGCAGGCTGCCACTGATCGAGAACGGCTTGACCTCGCCGAGGATGTCGGCCGTCGCGGCAGCAAGAGCCCTAGTGTCAGAAACAGAGGTGTGAAAGTGAGTCAATGTACCTCAGCCGCCAAGGACTCAGGTGTCAAAGTCCAACGCGAGACGTACTTGTAGCCGACGGAGTCCAGCGAGCACGCAATGCCCTCAAAGAAGAGCGGGTCGAACGTGATCTCGAGCTTGCCTTCGCGACCCTCAGCCGGAAGCGTGTACTTGGAGCTCGGGCCGCGCTTGCCCTCCAGGGACGAGATGTTCTTGTTCAGGTCATCCACGTACGTGTTGATCTTGGCGATCAGCTGTAAAGAAGGCGAGTGCTCAGTTAGAATACAATGCGTTCATGCTAGTCATCATGCTCAGAAGAATCAACTTGACACCCACGTCCTTCATGTCGTAAAACGGCGAGAGGCGCACATCGCCGGAGACCTTGGACCAAGGCGGACTGTAGGACCAAGGCGACAGCCTGTCAGTGTCGGAAGGCGATGTACGAGCAGATAGATCTGCATTACGCACATTTGGTTCAGTCCGTTCACCGACGACTCGATCCGCGTGGGCTTCATTGTCGACGGACACGAATAATTGTACGCCTTCTCCTTGTCGACGGGCCCAAAGTCCTGGTAAAAGCGCTCCTGGATCTTGGTGATGGCGTCCATGACCAGCTCGATGCCGTTGATGCCGAGGTTCGGCAACCCGCTGTGGAACAGCTTGCCCGTCGCCTTGAGCGACCACGTGATGACACCGGCCGTGCCGATGCACGGCTGGCTGTCCGAGCAATCGATCCAGATGACCGGTCCATTCTTGATGAAGTCGATCTTGCCCGACTCCATGAGCGGCTCGACGCCGACCCCCGTGATCTCCGTGTTCTCCTCCGACGCGATCAGCACGCACACGACCTGCGACTTGGTCGGCACCTTGCGCGCCGCCAGCTCCTTGAACAGCACTGCATCGGCACAAGCAGCAGCAGCCACTCTCCGTTAGCTCACTCACCGCAGCAAACAGCCCATCTGGAGCCCAAAATGCACTCACAGGTCATGAGCGCGACGTGGCCAAGGCAGTCCGTCGTGCCGCGGCCGTACAGGTGGTCCCCCTCGACCGTGAGCGTGAACGGGTCGCGCTCCCAGCCCTCCGGGTTGGCGGGTACCACGTCCATGTGCGAGCCGATGAAGGCGACCGTTTTGTCCGCCGATGCCTCCGGCGGCGCGTACTTGATGATGACGTTCCCGCGGCCGGGCACGAACTCGACGCGCTCAATCGACAGGTAGCCGCCCTGCTCGGTCGTGAAGGGCGCCAGCTCGGCCAGCACAAAGTCCGACACGAGGTTCTCCTGCGGCACGAGCCCGATGCTCGGCGCGTTCTGCACTTTCTCCTGTCATTTCGCCAAGTTCGCGACCGTCAGGCGCTTACTAGAGACAGGAAGCGAACGGGACAGAAGAAGAGGGACGCACCGCCACGCCGATGAGCTTGCCCAGCAGCGCCACGTACGCCGCCTCGTCCAGCGAGAGCTGCTGCAGCGCCGTCGCCATCCTCGTGTCGCTCTTTCTCCTTCTTTTGATTGGATTGAACTCGGAAATGACATCCTTGGAACACTCATCCAACCACCAAGAGGATATGGAACTTTGGTGAGGTACAATGTACCAATCTAATCATGGTACGGAGTACTACTGGAACGGTACACCTCACTTCAACGTCAACAAGATCCAGGAGGTCATGCAACGTGTATTCACTAAAGAACGGCGCCACAAAATAGCGAGACGCTCGTCCTACGGTGTGGGGAACCAGTGCGAGTACTTGGGGAGGTACTCGCGGAAGCCGAGCGGCTTGCGACCTGTCAGCTTCTCCACCGTGTCAGTGGTCTTGCTCATAGAGCCGTTGGCCAGCATCTCGCCGCAGCACAAGAGATCGCCGATGC
>JAADYH010000293.1:0-26013 GCA_023338125.1 Phytopythium aichiense
GTCGTCGGCGGGATCGGCTTCCTCCTCAGCTCTGTACAGGCCGCCTACTTCGAGGGCGACGTGCTCCGCGCTGTGCACTGGTGCGACTCGTCTTGAGCAGTACATGGCGTCTGGGTCGTGTCCATTTGCTCATCTGATGTGGTTCTGTTTGCGAAAGAGAAGTTCGTGACCGAGCGCGTTGTGCCTGCTTGAGTGCATCGCCATGCGGTTCGTTATGTACAAGAGCACATTGATGGCTCTTGACTCATGCCCTCGCTTTGTCATTGATATATCTCAAGGCTGATGCTGTGTCTTGCTGGTGGCGATGATGGCAACGAGCAGATCTTCCTCCGGTCGGGTGCCGCAGCGAACTTCAACGGTCGCTGCTCACGTCCGATACCTTCGCATTGCTGGCGCCCAAGGTCCTGTTTGACTATCAGTTGAGCTGGTTCTACTTGCTCGACTACGAACTCAACATCGTGGCACTCGTCGTCAGTCGCGCGCCGAGTCCACGACAGTCTTGAATGAAGGCCGATATGTCTGCTTCGTGGCATCAAGCAAACAGCTCGGGTCATCTCTCCAATAGATGAAATCAATCACAATATCCATCGACCGCACTCAACCGGACGTCCAAGTATTCGGCACCAAATGCGCGTTCTTTTGAAGCAATTGAAGGCAACATATTATGACTCCACTTGGAGGTGAGGTGGCGGTTCGATTCGTGACACTTGAAGTATTTCTCCTCGACTGCGAAGGAGGTGACCATGGTGCTCTCGCTCGGAGAAGGAAATCAGGCAAAGTGATACGATGAACTGCACCGTGCGGCGAGCCAACGGCACGGTAGATCTCGCTGGAGGCTCCGCGTCGCAAGACTTCTAGTTTGCACGGCGCATTCGTCAGCGCTGTTTCATAAAACAATCGGTTGGGGCATGAAGCACACGGCATCAGCCTGCATCCATCCCATCGACCTCGTCGTTGAAGCGATGTTCGGCCGGTTGGTGGCTTTTTGTTGAAGTGCATTCGTACTTAGTCGCAAGAAAAGGAAACTTCTGTGCGCATTAGAGTGAATGCGAACATTCGCTCCAACAGCAACTTTTTTTGCGTTGCCTCCAATTTTGGGCAAACCAGCTGCTGAACTTTTCTTGCCGCACCTGATTCGCGCAAATTCGCCCTCGTCGCGAGGGCAACGAGCACTTGCTTTCACTATTGTTGTCAGTGTTCTCTTCACTGCGATCCGAAAAGAAACACCCGCCGACCCGGAGAAACGGCTGCGCATCGCGGGTGTCATTGACATGGCAAGTGCTTGATTGCATCGAAGCAGCACTCTTGAACACACTTTGTCGGCGATTGTCGGCGAGCCCACAGCCGCGTCTGCTCCTCCTCTTCAATCTGCCAGAAAACAGAAGAGCGAGAATCGCGAGAACACAGGGGAAGGGTACCGGCGCGGGTCGACCCAAAACACCGACCCGGCCCGCACAAAACGGGTCATCCCCATCATCCAGGCCAGACCCATCTCTTCCTCTAGAAATTGTATGTGGAACTGCATCTCATCCGATGATGGTCGGCCCGTGGGTCTGACCCGCCTCTGTTTTGGGCTCTGTTTGCACATCAGCGGGTCTTGTTTTGGGCCGTGCCACCCCGCCACGTTGACTTCCAAAAGACACTCGCACCGGCCTGATACCGGTTTATCTATGGCGATTCACTGTGGGGCGACGCTTTCTTGCGGGTCGTTGATATGGGTTTTGGCCGCAATGCGGGCTTTCTCGTCGGCCGTCCCCCTTCATTTCCAACATTAGCGCCGGCCTTTCCGTCTCCTCCCCCCGTTCCCGACCCGCCCCCCTCTTTCCGTCGCCATGGAGACGCGGTCCTCTCCGTCCATGCGCGAGCTGCGCGCCGTCGCGGCCGACCGCGGGCTCAAGTATTACCTGCACCTGTCCAAGCCCGAGCTGTTCTCGCTGCTGCAGCGCAAGGAAGGCGGCGGCGGTAAGACCACGGCCACAGCCACGACGACAGCCACGGCCTCGGCGGACCAGAGCAAGCAGAGCAGCGCGCGGCCGGGCGAGCCCGCGAAAGAGGCCGCGACCGGCCGCTCCAGCGCGGTGGTGGCTGATGCCAAGGCCACGCGCGTCAGCGAGCGCCTGTGCTGCAAGAAGACGAAGCGCAAGGCAAGCGACGAGGGTGCCCCGCCCGAGAACAAGAAGAAAAAGGCCAAGGTGATCGCCAACACGCTCGACCCCATCATGCTCACGGAGCTCGGCCCGCACACGGTGCGTCTTTTCACACGCTTGTGCTCGGGTCGGTCGTCTGCTCATATGAACCGCTTTCTTTCGGTGCACAGTTTGCGTTCGAACGCCCGAACGGGTCGATCGTGCTGTACAACGTGGACTCGCTCGTGCAGTACATCCTCGCGACGGGGGACTTCTCGGAGCCGCAGACGCGGATCCCGTTCTCGGACGACGACCTGCGCCGCATCGACGCCGAGGTACACGCGCGCTGGCTAGCCAAGCGTCGGTGTGCGTCGGCGCGAATAACGCTCGCGTTGTGCTTCTCTTAGGCCAAGCGCGCCAGCTTGGACGAGAAGAGCGTCTGGGCGGCCAAGCAGAACAAGCACGAGTTCGACGAGCAAAAGGTCAAGCGCGACGGTATCCTCGGTACGTTGGCAAACTGTGCTTTGCACGACAGTGATCATTGTATTGACAACACGCCTTCTCTTGTTTTCCAACCTGACCACCAGGCCTCGAGCGGTGTGCCGGGGAGTTCGTGAGCAAGATGCTTGAAGTGGTTGAGGACGAGGACCCGGAGGAGGGCGAGATGCTGCTCATCATGACCATCTTCCCCTCCTTCTCGGACATTTTCCACCAGATCCGGCGGCAAGACAAGGAGTACGCGGCGCAGTGCATGAACCACTTCAAGGCGTTCGTCCGCGGCCCAAAGAACCGCCCCTCTGAAGACAACAGCGGGCTACTCGCTGTCATCCTCGGCTTCCTCGACGACGTGGACAAGGGGAACCAGGACGCGAGCGCCTTTGGATTCTGAGACTGTTGCACATCCTTGCCGACTGCTGCTTCCTCCCCCACCCGTCGTCCCGAGCTGTCGCCGTCACACTGAAGCGTGCCGTGGACGTCGCCGTCGTCGTATGCATATCCCGTTTCTCCCTTCCGTTGATATTTAGGCTGGTAGGTAGCTAGTAGGGCAAGTCTGTAGTAGTGTAGCAGCGCAGCGCACGGAGAAAGCTCACCCACGCTTGATCGTCGCCGCGCAGTAGGAATAGCATCAATAGGAACGCGTCCAGTTTAGCTGATCGGAGTCTTGTGGCATTCCCCTTCTTCATTACTGACAGCCTTGCAATGATCTGGAAGGCAGCGCTGGTGACGAGCCAAAGGTCCGACCACCACGCGCATCACATGACGCGCAAACAGAGTTCATGCGCATCAACAGCGTCTGCAGCGTCATCGTTCGGCGTCGACTTGGACTTTGAGAAAGAAAATGGAATCGCGAGGAGTGCATCTCCCCACCTTCAACTTGGCGTCACTGGGAAGGCTACAGTGTGTGGTCCACACAAAGCACCAGTTCGTCTGTTCTCTTACAGGAAGATTTCTCTTGTTCACTTCATATAGTACTGTTTACGACTCATTTGTTCTTCAAAGAGAGAGTTGAAGCGAGAAAGGCAGCAGTCAACCGATCACATACAAATATCCACACAAACGGCCGTTCAAAGCGCGGAAACGCTCGCGGGCGGGAAACGCCACGCCGACCATGATAAACGCCGCCTCGGTCTCCGCCCGCGTCCCCGCCGACTGAAGCAATTCCTCTGTCGCCACACTCCCACCGGTGCGTTGTCCTCTGTTCCTGCTCGAGATGAGGCCTCCGGCGCTGCAGGCGGCGGCGCTGGGCACGACGGAGGAGGTCGAGAGCCCCGGACGACCCCAGAGCGCGCGGGCTGCGTCCGTGCGCGCGCCAAAGCTGTCGCGGTTTCGAGAGGGACTGCGCATCGACGTGAACGCGGCAGACGAGGCGCCAGTGGCCGCCATGACGTCCCCGCTGGGCCACTACGCGACGCGCAAGCTGCCTACGAACGCGCACCGGACGCACCCCGTGTCGCTGTTCGCCGCGAGCGAGAGCGCGGCCGACCCGCGCCTGTACGGCCTGCCCTTCCTCGAGTACGGAATGATCGTCAGCATCGTGTGCGACGACCGTGGTGGCGTCGTCGCCTGCGAGGGCTTCGCGTCGCGTAGCGTCCGGCTCGAGCGACTCAACTACAGCGGAGTCGCCTGGAGCGCTGTGCCGCCGCCCAAACTGGGCCTCGGCGGCCAAGAGGAGCGCAAAATGTTCACCGCCGGTGGCTTCCGCCTCTTGCCGTGCGCTTTCCGCGACTGCCTGTTCGAAGTCGTGCCCAAAATGGTATACGAAGCGACCATGGCGCTGGATGCGCTGAAGCGCGGAGACACGGAGCGGCCTGGAGCGAGGATTCAGAGCGCCAGCGGTACTGGTGGAGACCCTAGTGAGCGCGCGATGGGGGACTTGAAGTTTAAAAGTGACGCGGAGCGACGCCTCAACGCCGTCATGTACAAGAAGCTGATGGGCTCGCACGTCAACTACGGACATGTAAGCTTTCTTGGTGCCGCGCAATCTTGTGTGCTTCTAAACGCATTGTTGCTGCAATTGTCTAGACGATTCAACTGCGACACATCAAGAGCGGTAAGTTTCTGTCATTAGATACTTCGTCCGTCCCCATTCGCGGGTCGGAGCACATTCCGGTAAGAAGTGGCCTTGTGGAAGCGAGAAACCCGAACCCGAGGTTCACAATGACCATGTTTCCGCAGGTGTTTCTCAATGACGGATCTCCTCAGTCCCACTTGACTGTGCTCCCTCGATTCAAGCTGCGCTCGAAGGGTGCTCCGATCCAGCTGACTGATCAGGTGAGAGGAACTGTTTAGTTGTTTGATCAGCTTTTGTTTAGAAGATGGGGGTTAATTGGGCTCGCGGATGCAGATCTTGCTTTCCAGTGCTGGCGCTGTGCAGCCCTTCAGCCTCTATGTCTCGAATCGAAGCTCCGACGGCAATGCAGTGGGTGTGGTTGGATCTGCTACGCATTCCTCCCAGTGGCGAATCGTGCGCTACGACATCGCCCATCCGGAGAGACTCAGCCTCTCGGGGTCGCTAGACGCGGCCACTTCGCGCAGCGACAAGAGCCTCCATGCAGGAGTGTGCGTCCGCTTTTTCCACTTGGAATCAAGCTCGTGGCTACGATTCAATCTCAGCCGCAGCGGAGAAGCTTTGCCGGGACAAGTTACGCTGCAATACTACAGTGATCAAGACCAAGAAGAGGGGCTGTCGGGCGACCTATCCATCGATTCCTTGTGGGAGATCGAGCGGCCTACCGTGTATGAAGGCGGGATCATCAAGTGGAATGATGCACTTGCGCTTCGACACGTTGTGACCGGACAGTACCTCGCTATATCATCCTTGGCGTTGTCCCCTGCGCTCAAGAAGCGGTCCCCAGTTGCAGCGCAGTACTCAGCCGAGTCCTGTGGCCACACAGTTGCACAAGCCTGCCCGCAATCGTTTCGTTTTGTGGCCACTGCACTTGCCGATGAGGAGTACGTTTGCATCTGGGGACGCTTGGCTTGGTATGAGCTCAACGCGCTAACGAAACAGCTTGTGGTGGTCACCAGCGCCGAAGTGGAAGATGGCGACGTCGTTTTGTTGCAGCACAAGCAAACCAAGGGGTTCATTCACTCGGTAGAAACGCACGCGTCAACTATGGCAGATATTCGACTCTCCTCGCAGCCGCTGAACAGCGGGGCAAGCAACAACGAATCGTTCTTCACACTTGTCAACCTCCCCGGTGCGCGTGATGAAGACGCATTCAAGATTATCGCGGTGTCCCCGTCCGAAACAAGTGACACATTGCGGTTGGTGTCATACAAGGAGCGGCTGGTCGAGTTTCTTGCGGCATTCAGCAAATTCAAGCGTGGCAATGCGAGTCCAAGCCCACGAAGTGGCCGTCAGAAACCAGCCATATTCGATGACACAGACACACTGTCGCGGTTTCTGAGCACACTTGCTGCTGTTCAAGAGCTGACAGAATTCTGCTCGCAAGCTTCAAAGGAGTCGGCAGACCAGCTGCGCGATCGACAGGACCTCTTCCGAACGCATCACTACATCGAGTTGCTGGTGGACATGATGAAAGTCCCATTCTGCAAGTTCGGTGGGCCGTTCGAGCTCGAAGAAGTGGCAACGCACAACCCAGAGTACTCGAACGAGCGCCAAGATTTCATGGACGATGAACCTACTGGTGGCACGGGTGTCTACGCCTCTCCTTCCTCACTATTGCGAGACGCTCGTGATTTCTCGAAGGTGAAAGGGTTTTCGATCCGGGTGGCAAGCCAGTCTACGCGCGATCTTACTTTGCAAGACACTTCGAGGCGGAAGTTCTCCGTCACTGGGCCAATCTCAACTTCTCGGAGCGAGATCAACATTGCCATTATGCAGCTTGTGGCCGAGATCGTCTCCTCGACGAACATTCTCCTCGTGCACATTTTTCGAGGAAACCGAGAGAACGAGCTTCGGATCATTCGGACGGCACTCCCGACTCTGATGGAGCTTCTCGGAAATGGTTTCCAGACGTCGCTCTCGCTGTCGTTCTTACTGCGCGAAAACCGGAATCTGGTCGAGTCCATCACGGCGTACGCAAGTATCGTCCGCGGTTTCTTCGAGCTGATCAAGACGCGCGGCAAATCCATTCGGTACATGCAGTTCCTCGTTGCGATGTGCACATCCCGCGGCCGCGGCGTACCGAAGACACAAGAAGCGATTTGCGACTTTCTGTTCAACCCGCTGAATGAATACCGCGACCACGTGATCATACCAGTCCGGCCGTCACATACCGGCTTCGACATTTATGTGCCAGCTCCAGGGGACTCGCACGGCATCACGAGAAACGTGGAGGCAATTTTCAACAAGCACACTACATCGACCTTCACTGGCTCGGACCTTGGTAGATGGATGTCCTTGTCGAGCTTCTACGAAGACTACCATCTCCATGGCAAGTTTCGAGGACTGGGACGATACTGCTATGGACTCTTTCGACTGTACGTGGCGCTCTGTCTGGACCGCAACTACGTCAGTATCGACTGCATCCAAGCGATTTTCCCCCGCGATAACCTCCTCTACTCGGTGATGGACTCGTCGCTGTCGCGATCGCTTCGAGCCATTCTCATGGACCTGCTTCGCGTCACATACGTTGACTGCGAGCCTCAGAAAGCGATGGCGTGCCCGAACTACACGCGAATTTGGACGGAGGCGAGTGTCAGCACCGCCGAAGGGTTGGCGTCACTGCTCCAGACATCATACCCAGAGCGCGACGCCGCATTCTTCGTTTCTGTCCGAAAGTTCTGTTTGCTTTACTTTCGGCGACAGCGAGGAGTCATCGCTATTGACGCGACGCCAGAGAACGAGCTGACACTCGCCGTGCTTCGCCTCTCGCGGAAGTTGGTGGAGTTCGGGATGTTTGTGGCCGAAGAAGACTTGATGCCGCTAGTATGCGCTCTCTTCGACCTGTTGGATGAACGCACAGACGTCATCTGTGGTCAGTCGAAGCTATCGCTAGCTGCCGCACAAGATCGCCCGCATGCTGAAGTCACGATTGAGGACACCAATGGAGCCGAGTTGGAGTATCAGCCAACTCACGAGAGCTTGGGCCGTCGGCCAGCCTCGAGAAGTGTATCTACTCCGTCGATTAGTCCGGTGTCCGAGCTGAATAGCGATGCAGCACTGCTGTTGAGAACACCTGTGCCACGGATGCGCCACTCGGTCATCCTTGATGACGCCAGTGCGTTGCCCACTAGTCGACCCAACCAGAAACGCGACGGCACGTCTCAGCAGTATAGCGTCCGCGGGTTGGTGATGAATACTCATCGCGCGATGCTAAACCGCTCGAAAAGCGACGGGGAACGTGACAATGGCATCAATCATGCGGGGAAGCACACACCGCACCGACAAGCAACCGAGACAAACCGTGCCAACAAACCTGACGAATTCGATCTCTCTATGATCAAGTCTGATGAGTCTACGCGAGCGCGGCTTCACTCGACGCGGCATCAGATGACTGATACTAACCGCGTGGTGATGGAGATCAAGGACGAGATCTGCGCCATCTTGCAGCATATCGACAGCATTCGCGTCGATTTCCTCATTTCGACGCTGCTGGGTACTTTTCAGGCACAACACGAGGCTGGGTTTGCTGGATCGCACTCTCCATTCAAGGGCAACGCTGGGACGGAGGGCAATGTCGCAGCCTCTCCAAACGAAGCGCGGAGTAACACCTTTGACAGAGTGAGAGGCCGCCGCGCGCTGCTTCCACCTCGAAGTCCTACCAAGCATCCAGGAATGGGCGGACTCGACAAGCTGTCTCCGGTGGCACGCTGTCTGTTTGACTCCCCATCACTCGAGTGCAAGTTTTCGTTCTCGTACCTGGCAAACCGGAAAGTCACCACGATCTTCATGCAGATGCTCATGTACGAATACCCGCCCCTCGTGTCCAAGGCGCTCGAGCTGTTGCTGCGACAATACAACCAGCACGACGATCTGCTCAAGGAGCTGAACAACGTTCAGCTTTTGGTCACCGACGAGACCATCGCCATTTACAACAAACTCAAAGACGATGTGGATAATCTCCGTCGCCTCGCGGAGACGACGGAAGTGTGGATGGATCTGACATCAAAGTCGGATTATGACAAAGCGGAGTCCGCTTGCCAGCTCTTGAAGTCGCTGACGGAGTTAGTCCGTCAGGGCGAGTGCGGGATGGATCTGAGTGCGTCTGACAAGCTCGGCAGCGCGTCCCTGACTCATGATGACGCTGTAGCGCCTGCCAGCGATGACGATACTGAGCGAGAGGAGTCTTCCTTCCCAACTGTTATCGAGAAAGAGCTTCCAAATCGAAAGCTGAAACATTTGCACTGCCGGTACAAGCTGAATCCCTCGCTTGGACGCGTCAGTTGCCGATCTGCCAGCCACAACATATTTCCGATCGTTGATGAGAGCACTGAAGTGGCCACCACTGTCATCGAACAGCGTACTCCATCAACAGTCTCGATGGAAGCGCGTCGTTTGCTGCGCAATCTTCGCGCCGCACACTTTGTGCTGAACATGATGCTGGATGGTGCACACTTCTTTGAAGGTCATGTGCTCGGATATGAAGTACCTGCGACCGAATTCGTCACGTCATCTCCGTCCCAGAGCACGCGCCGACTGCTGCAAGCTCGGCAACGAGACCGAATTCGAGCTGTGTTTGCTCACGGGATGCAGTTCCTCGCCGAGTTCTGCACGCAAGAACCTGAGAACCAACTCTTGCTAGCTCCTCATGTGACCATGATCGCGCAATATGTCCACGAGCTTGAGATCGCGCAGCAGCTCCTCGTCGCCATCTACGCGAACAATATGGAGCTGTACAAGTTGGTGCCGACGGAGTTGGTCAACATCTTCGTCACACGGCTCATCAAGGACGGTCCGGATCCACGATATCTGCTCTTCTTGGAGACGTTGACCATGTGCGACGAACAACCAGTGCTGGAGAACCAACTTCTTGTGATGTTCCAGCTCGTGAAAGCTGTCGAGAGTGCGGCTGTTCTCCAGCTTTTCGATGACTCGAAAGTGACTTCTTCTGCTTTCAGCGAGCTCATGCGTCGCTACAACGTGATGATACAAGGGCACGGGCAACAAGAGCAGGAACTGGATTCTCATCCGAGCACTGGAGGATATGGACGCGTCGGGATCGTGCAAATGATGCCGCACATAGCATCAGCGAAACCGAGTTTGGGTACTTCTCCAGGCATTCCCAAACCGCGATCAGCAGAAGATTTTGAAGCGGTCTCGAGGGCGATCGAGTACCATGCGAGGTTACTGCACCTGTTTGCAGCCTGTGCAGCTGGTAAGAACTCCCGCGTGCAGGAGATCTGTCAGCAGGTGATATCTGTCTCGACCGTGCTGGACATGATGTGGGACGATCACTGCACGGAAGGCATGCAGGTGGCGGCACTGCGATACTTGAACGAAGTGTATCTGATTGCTGACGAGATGGAGCCGCCCAGCGACGACTTACTGCTTCACGTCTTGACATCGATTGGTAGAGTTTGTGAGACCCGCGTCCTCCAGTACCTGAAAGACACCCAAGTGCGCGACGCGAACAGGCTTTCGAGCTTATCTCTGCGGAAGAAGCGAGCCAAGCGCGGCAAACTGTACACGCTGCCGAGCGCGCCTGCTCCCCAAGAGTCCACCCCACTGTACGTAGTCATGCATTCGGTGGTGCCGACACTGCTATCGTTCTTCCAGCAATTCCCTCGCATCGTTGAAATAGCGGGGGACGAGGCGCAAATGAAAGCGATGCGTCGACTGCAGCAAATTCTAGCGTTGCTGTTCGTCTCGTTCAGCACCAGCGACTGGAAACTGACTCAAGACGCGATCGCAACGACAGACGAGCTGGTCTACACAATTGACAAGGCGCTCGGGTCTGCCTGTTCCAGTGAGGATGTGAGCTCGAGTTCCACGCTGAATCTGTCGGTGGAGTTGGCATGGTCGTCATCCCTGTTGTCTGATCATCAGCGAATCGATCTGTCCGTCTTGAACCTCGATATGGACGTATGTGAACTGCTTCATCTCGCTATGAGCGAGCGCCGACGGCGTGCCAGCTCGGCTGCGTCGATGCACGATTTGAATGGGATCGATCACCACCAAGCCCCTGTGCGAGAGTTGTCGCTGGAGAGGTTCTTGTCGATACCCGAGGAGTCACTGAGCGAGTCCAACTTGCCAGCGCAGTCTCCGACAGACAATCCCTCAGGAGGACGCAACACTGTGGCGCATCCGACAAGTTTGACGACCTTCAACAGTGGTGACACATTGCTGCCTGGGCGAGCGTCGACTTATTTGCTCCAGATACCAAAAGATCAAGCTGCAAACCACACGCGGCAACCAGCATCAGGTCTGTCAGAGAATCTGCGAGCAATGCAGCCACTTATGATCATGTCAAGCGATGGGAGTCCACGTGGCACAGCATACGGCAATCACCAGCAACCAACTGGGAGTCAAGATGAAGGAAAGCTCGAAGAGCACGCTCCTGACGGCGCGAGAGGATCGAATTTACGTGATCCAGAGGGTGGGCGTTTGAAGAACCGCGTTTTGCACAAGATCTTGCCTGCGCGATACGTCAAGGTGATCGTGAATCGCTGGCAGGCTCATCCGCCAGCAGGCGATATTGATCAAGCAAAGGCTGCCGCAGGTGCTGGTCCACAGAGAGGCAGTCGTCCGCAACGCAGGAGCTTATCTGTGTCCGCTAGACGTCCTACAATGGATTTGAAGTCAGCAAACAGTGCTTCGTTCCTTGGGAAGGGCATTGCTAGCGATGATCGGCTCAGCAGCTGGAAACATTCGTCGCCCTCCTCACCACTGCCTGCGCAACAGAACCTTCACGATTTCAAGCACTTTTTCACGTGGCTGTGCCAGCACCCTCGTGTTGGCGCCGCTATTCGCGACGAGCTGAACCGCATGGTGCAGGGGATCGTGGACGTCGAAGCTTCTCTACGCAACGAGTTTGACGCGCAGCGACACCTCAGCGACGTCCGCCTGACCTTTGATCTGGTCGTGCGCAAGCTCGTCACCCACGTCTCCATGTTCCAGGAGGCGGGGTACTTGACGATGAATCTGACGTTGCTGGATGTGTTTCGCCGCATGATCTACGCCATCGAGGACCCAGACCGACGCCACGAGATGCAGACCACGCTGGATAAGCTCGGAGTGACGCGGCTTGTGGTACAGCTGATCTCGCGAAGAGATGACGACGCGCTGTTTGCCAGCTGCATTGACGTCGGAGTCGCATTACTCGATGGCATGAACGCCGAAGTGCAGGAGCACTTCTTCGCGTACTGGTGCGAGCCTGCTCACGGCGTATTCTTCGAGCGCATCCGGAGTCGAATTGAGAAAGCGTGTGCGCTTGTTCTCAGCACCGGACGGTGTAAGAGCTCGTTCTCCGGGCAGCGAAATGCCGCATCGCCCCTCTCCACGACTGGAAATGGTGTGTTTCTCGACGAACGTTCGTCTCCCACCAAGAATCTGTTGCGACGAACCTCTGGGTTCGCGTCGGATGTGGTGGATGATGCAGCAGACAATGGTTCGGAAGCGCTCTGCAGCTCCATCACATCCATCTTTCGCTTCCTTCAGCTGCTGTGTGAAGGTCACTACCTCAGCGCGCAGCGATCGCTCATTGCCCAGCCACTAGTAGGTGCGCAATCGGTCAACCTCGTCGAGTCAACGACGTCGTTTCTGCTTGAGACCTACCTCGGTATCGCGGACCTGGACGTATCGCTGCTCATTCAGCTGTTTGAGACCATTGCCGAGTTTTGTCAAGGCCCGTGCGAGGAAGCACAAGAGACCGTCGCGAACTACAAGTTCATCAGCGCCGTCAACACACTGCTGACCCACTCGTTCCAGCAAACGACGAGCATATCGAGAGCTCGCGTGCGTCAAGTGCGCGCGGCCATCGTTGTCACGCTGTTGAGCCTCTTGGAGGGACGGAGGGACCTGATTATCCACGCACAGCTCGTGCAGGAACTCAACTTTGAGGCACTCAAGGCGAACCTGGTGGACGTCTATGCGCATTTCTTGCGCGAGCACCAGGGACGATACGCTGGGAACCCTGCCTGCAGCGCTGACTTCTACCTCACCATGGGCTTCAACGTCTTCTTTTTGCTGCAGCAGCTCGCGGATCATTTCCCCCAGTCAGCCCATTGGATCCCTCGCGTATCCGGAGCTCATGTGCACTCCAACGCGGCGCATTTGGAGCGTCGTGTGATTGGATCAAGTTTCGGTGAACGCCGCACTGAGGATGAGGCAGACGAATTCACGCTTGACTACAAAGACGCGTACAAGTTTTTCCAAGCAAATAGCGCCAAGGTTGAGGTCTTGTGGGATCATGTGCGCTTTCCGCGATCAACGGGCGGCGGTGCTAGCATGTCCGTCGATGGCACTTCGAAGCCCGGAGGCTTGATGCCAGGCCATGACAGAGGGTCAATCTGGGATAGCGGATCCGCTTCGGCGACAGCAATGACAGCCTCTTCTTCAGGACCACACGGAGATACCGCAAACTCCGGCGCGCTGATCCCATTCTACTTCCCGCTGCACCCGATCTGCTTTTGCTTGACGGAGCAGTCCAAGAAGAAGCTCGTGTGGCAAGTCTCTCGCGGCCCGAACAAGCTCTCCGACTTCTTCCAGCGCTGCGACAAGCTCGTCGACGAGATGGCACACCAAAGCTTGCTGACCAAATACCCGAGCGTGGCGTGGTTCGCGCGGCAGTCCGACCTGCTCAAGCGGGCGTCCTTCACCCTCGCGGTGGCTATCAACTTGGTGGTGCTGCTCTTCTACCGCGCCAACGGTATCGACTCGTCACCGTACGCTGGCTCGCACATCAATGTGGTCCTGGCGAATGGTCCCGCTCCACCGTCACTCGCGACAGATGTTGCCCTCTCGTTCGCTGGAACCCTTCAGCTCGTGTTATGCGGTTTGGTGCTATTGTGCTACCTCACCAACTCGGCACCGCTGCTAGTGAAGAAGGGATGGAAGCGGCGCATCCAGATTGAGCAAGCGAGGCTGTCCAAGAAGACCGCTAGCGGTCAGAGAAGTGGCACTGGTGATGCCGGCGACGCGGAGGAGCGTGAGTCTTTCCAGGATACGGAGCAGTTGCTGCGATCGCTTCGAGAGCGTGAGAAAGAGTACGACTACTTCTTCTTGCCCAACTCGCCGCGAGCGAAGACGCATGCGTCACGTCGAGGAAGCCACGCGTCTTCAGTCTTCCCAGCAACAGAGCCAACGGCAAAGAAGTCGGCCGGTCGGAGCGACTACAACGTCACTGTTGTTGGTTCTCGGACACTGACTATGAGCGAGACGCAACCACGACACTGGTTGCACCAGTACTATCACCACCATATTCTCAGTCGAGTGCATCGCTCGCATTGGGTGCGTCAGTGGGCACTGACAGTCGCCACGTCGCTCTTCTTCCTCGCGCGCAACCCGCGTGTGCTGTACTACTTGCTGCAGATCGTCATTGCGATCCTAGGGTCGTACGTGAACAAGCTCTTCTTCGCGTTCCACTTGTTGGACGTGGTGAACCGCTACCAAGAGCTGAACAACGTGCTACGCTCGATCGTGCGGCCCGCCAAGGTTCTGTGCCTCACCGTGCTGCTGTATCTCGTGGTCGTGTACGTGTTTGCGATCGTCGGTTTCTACTTCTTCCGCGCTGACTACACGCCGGGCACGCTCTCGCCGGATCAAATCTCGGGCGAGGAGCCATATCAGTGCCAGCAACTGTTCCAGTGCTTCCTTGTCAGCCTCGACCAAGGCTTCAAGAGCAACGGCGGACTCGGTGGGTATCTCAAGGCCAACAACCTCGGCTCCTCGATGCGCTCGTACGGCCGGCTTGCGTTTGATCTGCTGTACAACACCATCCTCATGATCATGTTGCTCAACATCGTGTTCGGCGTCATCATCGACAAGTTCGCGTCGCTGCGCACTGCCGACACGGACACGGTCGCCGACATGCAGAGCCGCTGCTTCATCTGCTCGATCGACGCGTACACGTTCGACCGCGCGGCGACCAAGCGCGGCTTCCACGACCACATCTACGCCGACCACAACATGTGGCACTACCTGTTCCTCTTCGTGCACATCCGCAAGAAGCCGATCACGGAGTACAACGGACTCGAGCTGCACCTCGCGATGCGCATGGCCAAGAAGGACGTATCCTTCTTCCCCGTGCAGCGTGCGCTCGCACTGGAACGCGTTGCCATGCCAGTGAGTCTTCAAGATCATCGAACCAACGAGGGTGGTGGAGGAGATGGCGGGGACTCAATGGCGTCTAGTGACCCGCTTCTTGATGGCGACCATGATCTGCGTGCTCGTCGTGATAGCATGGCGTCGGTGCTCTTCAGTGCGGCTTCGTATTCGACTCCGTTGGTAGCCAATTCAAATGGGACAACAGGAAACAGTCTGCGAGGGCGTTTCCGGTCGTCCGTCGACGTGGTGATGACGGGTGGGGGTGGACGCAGTCGCCGCGGGAGCGATGGCAGTTCCTTCCAAGCTGGTGGAGGTGGAGGCATCGCGACCATGCAACGAGCGGCGAATGACAAGCTGGAGAAGCTGGAGAGCACCGTCGAGTCGCTGCTGGCGGCGCAGAGCGAGATGCGCAGCGAGCTGATGCGCTCTGCCGACCGCCAGCGCGAACTCGTGCACGCGCTGAGTGCCCTGCAGTACCAGCTGAGCGTCTCCTTCCCCGCGGGTTCCCTTCCAACAGCGGAAGCCGATGAGGTGGAGGAGGCACCTCCTCCCCCGACGGCGGCCATACCGCGCACTCCACTGACTGCAAGATCGCGCTCGACCTTTGGCAAGACGGAGGAACCCCCACGGCCGCGCGCGCGATCGACGCCGTCGGTGTTTAGCTTCGACTCGGTCGTGGAGACCAACGAGCACTAACAGTGATATCCATGTGCGTGTATAAACCGGCAAGGGCGATGCAGAAGGTGAATGCAGCACGCAGCGCGTTTACCAGCTGATGAGAGAGCGTGCGTGCATCGGCTCCCTGATCTCAATGCGTCCTTTACCGCTCCTCTATCCATGTCCACGAAGCGCAGTCGCTCTGACTGGCCACCGAGCTGGCAGCGTCCAGACAATTGGCTTGCCAGCGGCACAACTAGGCCGACGGACCGGTGATGAACGAGTGCAGCGCAAAGAGCACGAAGAGCACACCGCCGACGAGCGTGACCGTGCGCTCCGAGATGCGCGTGGCCAGGAACTTGCCGCCCACGACCGCGATGCCCGTGCACATGGAGTGGCCCAGGATGGCGCCGAGCGTCACGCCGAACGCGTCCTTGGTCGCCGACAGCGTCACGGTCGCGATCTGAGACCGGTCACCCCACTCGGCCAGGAACGTCATGAGGAACGTCTGCGAGAAGACTTGGATCATGCCGTCCGTCGAGTGGTGGGCCTCTTGCTTGATCGCCGCGCCGTTCTCCGCCTCCGACCTGTGGTAATCAGTAACATGGAGTGATCAACGTGAGCTACAGGATGTGGCACAAGTCTACTCGGAGCGAGGCGTACGCGGCCGTGTCCTCCTCCGTCTTCTTGCCCATGAGCTCCTCCTCGACCTCGGTCAGCTCGTCCGACGGCCCGCTAGTCGCATCAAAAGCGTGTAAATGCACATTCCGTCAGTCAACGCTATCACCAGCAAAGAACACTCGTGAACGCCGACCTGCTCGACATCTCGCGCGCGTCCCACAGCATCTTGACGCCGAACACGACGAACTGGCGGACCACACAAGAGCACGTCAGCACCTTTCAGCAACCTCACACAGTACCCCACTCCCGGATGGAACGCACGAGGATGGCGCCGATATAGTGCGTCAGACTCGGGGGCAGGAACTTGGTGGCCACGACACCCATGACGACCGAGAGCACCGTCATGACGATGAGCGCGCCGATGGCGCCGGCGAAGACGACCACGCGGTCCTTCTTCATGGACAGGATGGCGGCGATGAAGAACGTCTTGTCGCCGATCTCGGTGGCCCAGATGGTCAAGATGCCGCTCACGAAGCCCGACCAGAACTTGTTGACGCCCGCGGCCGCGCCGCGCAGCTTGCCGCGGCCCAGCGGTCCGCTGAGTGCGTCATAGCCCGGCGCCGGGGCGTTGTACGCGCCGCCCAGCAGCGGGTCCAGCGCCTGCTTGATGGCGTCCGTGAAGGCCGCGAACTCGCGCGCGTCCAGCTGCCCGTTGTGGTCGGCGTCGGCGCGCGCGAACACGGCCGCCGTGTCCGCCATCTTCGCGTTGTCGTTGGCGTTGGCGGCCGGCCGATTGTCCGGGCTGTCGTACGAGTCCACGACTTGCGCGCGCGCGTCCGGCGCCAGGACGAGCGACAGCAGCGCGAGCAGCAGCAGAGCGCGGGGGACGCGAGCGGGGAGCGGCGGGGGCGGCATCGCGGCGGACGCGAGGTGGCGGTGGTCTGGCTGCTTGGTTGCCTTTTCGATGGTGATCGTGATGGAAAGAGAGAAGGGGAGCGTAACCCTCTCGTTTTCGAAAACGACCACGTGGGGAGGGTACGCGTAACCATTTGAGGACGAGGTTCCAGAAAACCGCGTGACCTCGTGTAACTTGTAACCAGTTGAAGCGAAACGTGTCCATCCAACTCCTTGACGAGGTTGATGCCCTCGCAACGCCGGCTGGAATGAAAAGGGAACCTGGCAACGACCGCGCGATTGAGCCCACGCTTGAACACTGAAGTGGTATACCGTCATGATCACAACCAGCGAAGGGAAGGCAACGTGGACATCCTCGGTGGCATACTTTGATTCAAGGAAAGCGACTTCAACTGATGCCTCGGGGTCCGTACAATGCACTCTCCTGTCTGCACTTTTATCCAGCAAGCTAGGAATTGGGAGCCCACCTCACTGTCACACGCTATCCGGAGAACTCGTACACCTTGGCGCGCTGGCCCTCCTCGTCCGTGTCTGTCGGCTGGGCACCACGAAGCGCGGCTTGCTCCTCCGCCCTCTCCTCGAGCTCCTCCAGCATGCTCTCGATCATCAGCTCCATCGCCATCTCCTCGACCTCAGCTCGCTGGTTGTCGTCGTCGACGAGGATGACCATAAAGTTGCCGTCCATCTGCTCCATCTCGTCTGCCAACGGCAGCTCAGCCTCTTCATCAACGTTCTCCTCTTCGAGCGACACCCACGAGGCAGTAGGGTAGCTGGGTGCCATGGCAACGCCGCACTGGCCCTCGGGTGGCCCGAGCTCGCGAGCGATGCGGATGAACCCCTTCTCCCCCCACGTCGCTCCCCACGAGTTCTTGATCTTCCAGAACTTCTGGTCGTTTTCCTCGTCGACACCGTAGCCAACAACCAGCACGCCGTGGTCCAGCCGCTTGCCGCACTTGAGGTCGAACACGCCGCTCTTGTAGAACTGGAACGCGCGCTGGTCGGCCTCAATGGCCACCGCGACTGGCTGCTGCGCGACGGCCTGCTTCAGAGCGTGCTCGTTGTTGGCGTCCACGTCCTCGTAGCTCGTGACCTTGACGACCGCCGAGCACTGGTGGCACGTCTCGACCTTGGCGTGGTAGTTGTACTCGCTCTCGCTGCAGATGCCGTCGTGCTCCTTGATCCAGTCGAATGCGTGGTCCATGAGTCCACCGCTGCACCCCTTATCGCCATTGTCGTCGCAGTCTACGAGTTCTTGCTCCGACAGATTGGGGAGCTTGCCACCGGCAACGAATGCAGCTCCTTCCACTGCACCCGTGGTCGAGAACGCCCAGCACGAGCCGCACTGGCCCTGATTCTTGACCGGTGTCACGCCTCCTTTCTTCACCCAGTCGATATCGGCGGGGAGGTCGACATCGTCGAGAGCGCTCGTGTTGCTGCTGCGAGTGAAGCGGGACTCCAGGTACCCGTCGGGCATGCGGAACCCCTTCATAGACATCGAGAACTCTTCGAACGACAGGTGGGAGAAGGCGTTGTGTCCGAGCACGACGTTGCTGCCACTGGCCGCCACCTCCGCGTTGTGCTGCTCGATGAACTCGTCGTTCGAGATGAAGTTCTCCAGTCGCTTGACGTACTCGAGCGGGTCGTCAATCTCGAGCGACTGATTTGTCAGCCACTGCTCGAATGCTTGCTCGTAATCAACAGGCGTCTTGGCCGCTGCAGGGGCTGGGAACATGGCGCAGGCCACTGCCACAAGCGCCGCGATCGCCGACATCGGTCTCATGGTCTCTGGATCAGCTGGATCAACTGGCAGGGCACTCGAGCTCACGAATCAAGCCGGGAGATCGATGAATGGCTTTGGAGGGAAGACGCCGTCTCCTTCGAGCCCAACGCGATCTTCCCCTCGCCTTCAACGGTCGGGACACGAAAGGTCGCGCTGAAAGTGTACCCATTCGAAAAGATACGAAGCGGGGATTGGCTCATATTGAGGATACAGTCATTTTGATCCAATCAAAATCTTGTAAAACAATTATGCTTACTTTGATTCGCTGATATTCACAAATTACTGACCAATGGGAGGCTGCAAGAGCCAACACACGTTGAATCGGGAATGCCACGGGTGACTCGAAGCGACGCCGGGCGTTCTCCTCGCTCGCTCGCCGCCCTCAAGCCCACGCGACTCGCCAGAGCTCTCGGTGCTGGTGTCTTCGTGTGTTCCCGCCTTGTCGACTTCCGCGAGCAGCGTTGGCCATGTCGGGCCTGTCGCTGTCGCCTGCCGAGCTGCTCAAGGTCGGCCCCGTGTCCAGCCGCCACTCGCTGCGCCTGCTGCCGCTGAGCAAGAAGAAGAAGAAGGTAGCTCGACTCTAGCAAGGTCTCTATCGCTTTTATGATGCCGCTGAGGAGTGCTGATTGCGCCTGAGCGATGAAACAGCAAAAGTTCGTGGTCGGAGACGAGTATGGCACGCTCTCGAGCTTCCAGATCAAGAAGGGCGAGCCACAGGTGAGCAGCCACCTCCCACACATATCGTCTCCTTCATCGCGTGCTAACGGTAGACCTTGCGACAGAGTGTGTACAAGTCCCTGGCGCTGGGCGGGCCGGTCGCGTGCGTGCACATGGGCTCGGGCAAGGGCGGCGAGGACCGCGCGTTTGTGGCGACCGGGCAGACCGTGCAGGGCTTCAACAAGAAGGGCAAGGAGTTCTTCAAGTTCCAGAGCAACCTGGCCGAGCCGATCACCAAGTTGCACGCACTCGACGCGCGGCTCTGGACGGCCACGGACTTCGTGCTCAACCAGTACGAGAACGGCGCCGACCGGCACTCGTTCGTGAGCCCGGACCGCATTCACGACATGCAGCTCGTGCCCGTCAACCACGACCAGGACCTGTTCGCTGTGCTCGCTTGTCACGACCGGTACCTTCGGGTCGTCAAGGACTCGGATGCGGTCGCCAAGAAGTCGGTTGGCGCCCCCGTCACGGCGGTTTGTCGCGTATCGACTGGCGGCGGCAAGTCGTCTTCTAGCGGCGGCACCGTGCCGCAGGTCGTCTTCGGTACAGCGAACGGAGGATTGGGCCTCGCGACCTTCAATGGCGAAAAGCTCAAGGTCAAGTGGAAGACGCCGCCGGCGTCAGCCGCCAGCGGCAGCAGCTCGAGCGAATCGTCGTCCATCAACTCGATCGCGTGCTTCGACATCAACCGCGACGATCAGCCCGAGCTGCTCGTCGCGCGGGATGACGGCAGCGTTCAGGTGTACTCGTTCGACACGGCCGGTGAGGTCACTAAGCTGTACGAACACGTGAGCGCCGACAGCGTGCGCTGCGTGCAGGGAGGCATCGTGTGCACGCCTGGGTACGAGGAGGTGGTGGCGTGCACCTTCTCCGGTCGCGTGGTGAGCTTCACGACCGAGCCGCTCGAGCAGCCAGACGCGGACGACTCGTACGGCCGGTCGAGAGGCACCGTGCAGCGCGAGACGCGCATCGTCAAGCTGCGCAAGGAGATCACGCAGCTAGAGGAGAAGGTGGCGCGTGAGCGTGAGCGCGCGACGCAGCGAGAGAAGGAGTACCTGCCGATCGCGGACGATCTTGTGGTCAACAGCAAGTTCCAGCTCAACCCGGCGCTGGGGGCGTACGATGTCTCGATCGAAGTGCCCGTCAACATCCACTCGGTGGTGCTGCACGCCGCGGTCCCGATCGACTTGCTGGACAGCGAGAGCAACCTCGCGATCGTCTCCAAGACGCCCGTCGAGGCGTCCGGCAACAACAACAGCACGCACTTCCTCGCCACATACCGGTGTCTGGAGCCGACGAACCGCCTCGAGTTCTGCGTGCGCACCATCGAGGGGCAGTTCGGAGACCTCGAAGCCACGGTGCTCGCCAGCACGCAGCCAAAGTCGGCGCAGAGCGTCCGCTTCTTCGTCAAGCCGCTGTCGCTGCACCACCGCATCAACGACGTGGACGAGACGGCGCTGAGCAAACCCATGAACTCGCTGCGGCTGAGCGGTGGCTTCTCGCTCGTGCAGATCCACGACTGGGTGTCAGCGTGCCTGCCTGATGTGCCCGGCCGGCTGCAGGAGGACGTGGTGACCATGTACTTCCAGAACACGTTCCTCGGGTCGTTGCTCGTGTGCAAGTACCAGAAGGGCGAGGCGAGCTTCGCGTCTCCGTCGGCGTCTGTGATCGCCATCATCAAGGAGGTCGTGACCAAGGAGGCGACGGCCAAGAAGGTGACGCTCAACATCTCGCTCGACATCAAGAAGGAGAGCGTGCCTGTCATGTTCGAACACCTGCGGCCATTGCTGGACGCCAAGCACGCGCTCGCGTCGCAGGTCAAGCTCATTGACGGCATCAAGGAGCTGCAGCTGCACGAGGACGACCACGCCGCGTGGATGGCACCCGAGTACCAGCACATCCTCGCGCACTCGGAGGACATTCTGGCCGAGTTCAAGGGCAGTCCGCGCGCGCTCAACTACCTCGCCGGCATCCTCACCGACCTCTACGTCGACCTGTGCAAGTTCCGCGGCACCAACGCAAAGCAGAACCTGCCGCGGCTCTACCAGCTCATCGAGCACTACCACTTCGACTCGCTGCTCGACTTCTTCATGCGCGAATAGACTGCTCTCCTTTCCGCTGCTCTCCTTCAAACTTGTGTGTCGTGTTGACTCGCAAACTCTAGTCGATGTCATTCCCACCAAAAACTCACGGAGAAGCTCGTCGACAGCGACCGCACGTAGTGCCAGTACTGCGGAGGGATGTACAACATCTCGCCGGCTTGCAGCACGCACTCGATGTACGCAGCCTCGAGGAACTTGGGGAACTGCTTTTTCACTGAACTCGCAGGCGCCTCCACTTGCACCTGGCTTGTGTTGCTCAGCATGCCCTCGACCGGGTACAGCTTGTCGCTCTCGCGCGGAGAGTACAGACGCAGGTACTTGGCGCCGACGACCTGGCACAGAAGGTTGTCCTTCGGGTCGAAATGCAGCGGTGAGACCGTCCCAGCTGGCCCGAACCACGCGTTCACCGCAATGTTCTCGTCGTCGTCGTCTTCATCGTCGACGCCTGGGTCGTTCTCCAGGTCTCGACGCCTCAGCACGCAGTAGTCGGGCGTCATGATGTCGCGGCCGAGCACGGAGATCTGCGTTGGCACCTGCGGAGTGAGCGACATCGGGCAGCCACCAACCAATACCGTACAAGCGAAGGAAAGACGCGAACCTGCTCGAACAAGTGGTGCTGCGCTAGATACCCGACCTGGCGATCTTCACCGTCGGACGGCGGGATGATGTACTTGTCCAGGAATTCGCTCATCGTCATGAGCTCCTGCCTCCAGTCGTCCTCCAAGTAGCTCGAGCCGACCTGCAGTCGTCAGGTCAGCACCGCGCCACTCCCACCACTCCGCTCCGTCGTGCACAAGTAAGGCAAGTCGAACCTCTACAGGCACCGTTCGCCACCCAGCGGCGCGGCGGAAGTACTCGACGTCGCTCCAGTTGCGGTCCGCGTGCTGATCGCCACGGCCCAAGGCGGGCCAGTGCTCCATGGCCCCAGTGATGATCACCGGTTCCCTTCAATCGCGATCGAACCATGCAGTTAGAACTCTGTTGAAACCAACTCACCCCGGAATTCACCCACCGGCGCGTCATGATCTTGCGGTGGAAGTCGCCCAGCGACGGCATCGCGATTCTCTCCACCGGGAACCGGATTGCTGCTGCCTCCAGCCCGATGGAGGTCGCACCCGACGCATTGTCCAGTCGCGGCCTCTGTTCGTCGCAGGTGACCGATGGGTGAGAGACCACGGTCGCTGCTCCTCGGTGACATGTTGAAGTGCCTAGTGCTCACCTTGCTCATCCGGTCTTCATACTGGAAAGTCATCAGGTAACACGCAATGTGTCGGCGACAGACCACGCGAGACGCAACATGGATCCCCAGATTGTCGGGTAACACAGTCAGAAGTTTAACAGATGAGGACTGCGGGAGGTCGCCACCGAAAACGCAAGCTGCAGTACCGATGGTGACACCTCGAGCTTGCCGTCAGCAGCAGCAGGGGAACGCAAGGGCGGCAACTTCTTCTCCACGGCGGCGATGAGCGCGTGCGTCTCCCGCGGCGCCAGCGGCCCCGCCATCATCAGGCACTGCTCCTCGTTGGATCGGTGAGTCCAAGGTCGCTCGAATGCTTTATGCACAGGCTACAGGCTCGGAAGCGCTCACCATGTCGAGCATCTTGACGCACTCGGCGAGCTCACCGCGCGTCCCCAGGCTCCACGCCTGCGCAGTTGCGGTCAGAGACCACACACTCCCACAGGCTGCATCCAATGCATGACGGCCGACCTTGAGCAGGCTGGCGCGGCCGAAGGCCTCGCGCCACACGGGCGCCACGTCTTGCCAGCTGCCGCCGTGCAGCCGCTCCCAGCAGCGCGCGTACACGTCGTCCGCCAGCGCGCGCAGCTCGTCCCGGGCCGCGTCTCCCCCCTCTTCCTCCTTCTCCACCAGCTCCGCCGCGCGCTCCAGCAGCCAGAGCGCCGCCGCGCCGCCCTCGTCCGTTAGCGCTGGGCCACCATCGTCACCACTCGCGACGGTCAGGATCCACGCGCTGCCACGAGAAATATCTCGGCCTGTGGGCCGCCGCACCGCTCCGGAAACGCGCGGACGGCGCCAGCGAGGCCCGCAGCAGCTCCGCGTCCATGACGAGCGGCCTGCTAATCGCCTGGTAGTCGGGGAGGTCGACACCGAGAAGCAATCAACCGTGCATGCCGACCACCGGTGGTCGTCGCGCGGATACGGTCCTCGGGACCAAAATGCTCCCCGTGTCTTTGCAGTCGCACGAACCGCGGACCAAAACGTATAGAAAAGAGGCACGGAGGCGCAATTTGGTCCAAGTAATCAACACACAAGGGAGGCGGCATGAAGTAATATTCCGTCCGCCACGGTACTGCACCGCGAGGAGGGGCTCGGGTTGCGTTTCCCCGTCTAACATACAAAACGCAAGATGATGCCTTCCTCCTGTTCTGCTCGCGTCAACTTTTACTGGCGGCGCGTCCTCCTTCACAGCCTCAAACAGTCGCGCTCACTATTGATTTCCATCGTCGGCACCCGCATCGGCGGCACATTCGTCCCCGCATCCTTCCTCGTCCAGGCTTGATGCTCGTCTGCGCGTTGTCGACGCGCGGCGCTCGACGCCTGGCGCCGACGGTGGCGCGCGCGTTCACTGCGCTGTCGCCCGCGCGGTTCCGGGAGGCGCCGGCGCCCGCGGCGCTCGCGTACGCCGAGCCGACGGCGGCGTCCCCTGGCCCGTCGTCCCGGGCGGCGTACGCGTCTTCGCGCGGGCCGAATGAAGAGGAGGCGGAGACGGGGGCGGCGTACGAGGCGCTGCTGCAGCGGCTGTACCAGGTGAACCGGTTCACGGCGGTCAAGCTGGGCGTGGAGAACATGCGGCAGCTGAATGCAGCGTTCGGGGACCCGGCGAGCCGCTACGAGGTGGTGCACGTGGCGGGCACGAACGGCAAGGGCTCGGTGGCGTTCAAGCTGGCCAAGGCGCTCGAGCGCTCGGGCTACAAGACGGGCCTGTTCGTGTCGCCGCACGTGGCGAGCTTCCGCGAGCGCATCCAGATCAACGGTCGCCTCATCTCGGAGCAGGACGTGTGCGAGACGCTGTCCGAGATCTTCAACGTGAGCGCGCAGCTGCGCATCCCGGCCACGTTCTTCGAGATCGCGACCATGCTGGCCTTCCAGCACTTCGCCAAGCAGCAGGTGGACTGCGTCGTGCTCGAGACGGGGCTCGGCGGCCGCCTGGACGCGACCAACATCGTCACGCCCTCGCTCTCGGTCATCACGTCCATCGGCATGGACCACACGCGGATCCTGGGCGACACGCCCGAGCAGATCGCGCGCGAGAAGGCGGGCATCATTAAGCCGCGCGTGCCCGTGGTGATCGGTCCGCAGACGCCGCTGGCCGTCATGCGCGAGGTGGCGGCGCGCAACAAGGCGCCGCTCGTCCAGGTGCCGGCCGACGCGGCCTTCGAGGAGGACTACAACGCCGAGAACACGGCCATCGCGCGCGCCGCGTGCGAGCAGCTGAACGCGCTGCACGAGCAGGCGGGCGTCTCGGAGCTGGCCGTGGACCTGCGCAGCGCGCGCGTGCAGTCGGCGCTCGAGCTGCGGCCGCCCTGCCGCTTCCAGGTGTTCCACATGATGCGGCCCAACTCGGGCGAGAAGAAGGTGACGATCGTGCTGGACGTGGCGCACAACCCGCCGGCCATCGACAAGCTCATGGGCCTGCTGCACAAGCGCTTCCCGGACAAGAAGCTGCGCTTCGTGTGCGGCTTCTCGGCCGACAAGGACGTCGGCTCGGTCGTGTCGACCATCGCGGACGCCTGCCGCCGCCATGCCGCCAACAGCACGAGCAGCAGTAGCAGCAGCTTCGAGGACGACTCGTCGCTGCGGCGCATCCACCTGGTCAAGGCCAACCACCCGCGCGGCGCGTCGCTGGACGAGGTGAACCAGTCGCTGGCCCTGGCCGGCCGCGACGCCCCGCAGTTCGCGGCCATCGCCAGCATCGCCGACGGGCTCGAGCAGGCCGTGCAGGCCGCGCGCGCGTCGCCGGACGACGAGGTCGTGGTCGTGTGTGGCAGCGTGTTCCTCATGGCCGAGGCGCGCCGCGCCATGGGGCTCAAGGAACCCATGGACAGCGCCGCGCTCAACGCCGTGGCCGGCTCGCACCTGTCGACGTCGGCGTCTCGGCTGGCCGCGGCCGGCCGGTCCGAGGCCACCGCGTAGCTGCGATAGGCGAGCCATGCGTTACTTGAAGTATTATCTAAGCGGCATTGACCCACGCGCAGTGTTCGTACTACAGTCCACAACAAGCACGGAACGCGTCGGTGCTTGTCGGCCGACCGGTCGGTGTCGGTGTGCCTCGCTGCAGCCCGAGACACGAAGGTGGTGGTGGTGGCGACTCAGTGGTGGATGGCGAAGGTGGCGAGCGAGCCTCCGCTGACGAAGCGCAAAATGTTGAACGCTGCATTCGCGTCTCGGCCCGCGACGAA
>JAADYH010000294.1:0-25940 GCA_023338125.1 Phytopythium aichiense
CTGTCTACCCAAGTGTTCACAGGTGCCTCTTTCCTTCGGGTGGAGGTGGCCTTCAGACCATGCGGCCTGTTGTCTGCGGTACCTTCCGCAGGCAGTGGACAGCCCGTCAACTCGGGCATTGAGGTTGTCGCTTTGCGATGTGTGTGTTTTTTTTTGACACCGTAAACGCGATAATCTCAAACTCGGTAGATCACCCACCGCTTCGTGTGCCACGATCTCCGACGTCGTGACTCGCGATGGGCACGCCGCGCCACTTACTGCGCCGAGGTGACCACGAGGCCGATGGTCTCATCGCCGATGCGCGAGATACCGCAGACGTCGCACAGCGAGCCGGCGAACTCTGGGCGGTAGGCGGCAGCGCAGTATGGGCACCGCGAGTCGCGCGTGCCGAGGTAGATGGGCGTGAGCGACCGCGCGCAGATCACGAACGGCTGGTTGTCCTGGTAGTCGAGCGCGACCTCGTTGCGCGCCTCCTTCTCCGCCTTCTGCAGCACCTTGCGCGCCGTCAGCCGCAGCTTCTCGTGGCGCGGGTGGGACGCCACCTCGGGGATCTCGAGCAGCCGCCGGCAAAAGCTCGCGGCCGTGATGAAGTTGCCCGACTTGAACGCGCTTGTCATGGCGAGCTTGAGCGTCAGCACCAGGTGCGGCAGCTGCAGCTCCACGTGCGTGAAGTACGCGCTCAGCTCCACATGGCGCTTGGCGTCCTGCTCGAGCGGCACAGACGCAACCGCGGCGCGCAGGCGGCAGCCAACCAGGTACTCACGGCACACAGCGAGCAGGCTTTTCACCTTGTCCGCCTCCTCCTTGGTGGCGACCGCAAGCAGTGGGATCGTGTGCAGGATCGACAAGCAGAGCTGCGCGACATCGTCAAACTTGGCGCCCGTGAACGCGCGGTACGCGTCCTTCAGCGACTCCACCAGCTGCGGGAACGAGGCCGCCACAAGCGGAAGCTGGCTCTGCTCATCGCGCTGCAACCACGCGCGCAGCGGCGCGTAGTTGCCCTGCGTCGGCAGAGAACCGGCCCCACCCGCGTAAACAGCCATGAACGCCGGTTTGAGCGGCTCGAAGTTGACAACACCGATCTGGCGGTGCAGCAGCTGCATCGCCGTCGCGAACGAGCCTGCAGCCGCGTGGTCCGCCGCCAGCGACGAGTTGCGCACCCACTGGACAGCCAGACTGGTACCAGCCGACGGCGCAGCAACGAACCCATTGGCGCCAGCAGCACCCGCAGACCCAAAGTCAAGGTCAAGCGCCGCGTCGTCCGCGCCGCCCATCGTGAGTGAGTCGTCCAGGTCCAGGTCGCCTTCGTCGCCCCACGCGTCGCCAGCAGCGTCGAGCGCCAGCTCCATCGACGACTTGCGCGTCGATGCAACAGGAGCGGCCTCCACCGACCGGCGGCCAGCACCTTCGTGCTGCTGCTGCTGCTGCAGACTGCGCTCCGCCTCGCGCTTCTCCGCGGCAACCACGTGGTCCTGGATTGTCGGCTCGTTGATCTCGATCAGCGGCCAGTTCTCGTTCTCCACGCGGCTGACACACGGCGGCGGGGCCAGCAAGGCAGCACCCTCACCACCGCTCAGCATCTCCCGCGCGAGGAACGAGTCGACATCCAGCGTCGGGTTGGTCTCGGCCAGCACAAGACGAAGACGCTCAACGTGGTCGTGGAGCCCATGGGTCGCGGCCGTAAGAAGCGCGAGACCAATCTGTCCGGCGGCCTCCAGCGTCTGCACGCGGGTATCAACGTCGCCGAGGTAAAGAGCGTTGTGGAAGCGCGCCATGATGTCGTTACGCACTTCGGCGATCTTGAGCATCTTCTTCAGCTTGTCGCGGTTACCGGTGACGAGGTACAAGAACGACAGGCGGTCAAAGTTCTTGGTGCGCTGGTATGCCATCTCGACAACCTGCAGGTTGCCCTGGCGCAGAGCCTCCACACCGAGCTGGTGCCAGCACTGCGCGTCATCGAGCTCGTAGGCCGAGTTGAGCGCGACCTCGAGGTTACCGCACGCGATAGCGAGCTTGAAGCGCGTCTTGTCGTCGTGCACAAAGTGGAGCGCAACTTCCGGGTAACCCTTTGCCGTCAGGTACGAGATGATCGCCTGACCACACAGCCGCGAGTGGCGCACCATGCGCATCACCTCCGTGTAGTTCTTGCGCGCGAGCGCAATCTTGAACTCACACTCCGTCAGGTCGACAGCCATCGTGCGCATCTTGGCCTCACGGTCGAGGCAGTAGAGCTTGGAGCCCTCCAGGTGCGTCAGGTACACGGGCACGTCAAGCGAGCGGATGATCCCAGCGTCTCCGTTCGAGAGCGCGTACTTGATGTGGTTGAGCGTCGTGTACACAAAGATCTCCTCGGCGGGCGCCGACGCCCACACACCGCTCTTGATGCGCACCGACTCGGTGATGGTAGCCAGGTGGCGCAGCTGCTTGTCCGCCAGCACGATCGAGTGCTTGCTGATGAGAGCCACGTACGCACACGACGGGCTCCACACGACGTACTTGACGCGCGGCGCCTGCACGTCGGCAAGCACGCGACGGCTCTGGGTCTCGTACAGCACCATCTTGTCGTCCACGTGCAGGAGCACGCGGCCAACGGCGCCACCGAAGTAGAGCCCGTCAGCCGTGCCGTTGGGCGGGGTGATCTTCTTGGTCACTTCGTTCTGAAGGTTCTTGATCACCAGGTGGCGCGATTTGTCAAGCACCGCAATACGGTTGCGCGCGACAAACACAGCAAACAGGCCCTGACCGCGCGACGACTCGCTGCTCTCGCCGCCGCCACCGCTGCCGGTGGTGAAAGTCACGAGCTCGTACGATCCACCCTCGGCCTCACTCGTGAGCAGCAGCGTGTTGGTCGATGAGCTGCCGCTGGTGCCCGGCTGGTCGAACGGGTTCACGTGCATCGTGCGCGGGAGGTTGCCCATGCCCGTGCCGACGGTTCCCGTGCGGCGAATTGCCGCAACAGGCACATCACTGCCGTCCAGGAACGAGTACATGCGCACGTAGCGCTCCTTGGCGTAGAAGGCACGGCCGTTGAACAGGTCCATGGCGGGGCGCTCGCGCTCGAGCTTGAAGACGATCATACCGGCGTCGTGACCCGCGGCGAGAAGGTTCTGCGTCGGGTGGGCCACGAGCATCCAAAAGCGGTCGTTCTCGCGGCGGAAGGTCTGCAGGCCCATGCGCTTCGAGATGTCCCAGACGCGGATAGAGCGGTCCTCCGAGTTACTGAGGATGAGCTCGTGGCGCGGGTGGAAGATGACGCACGAGATGTTGTTCGTGTGGCCACGCATCGTGTCGACCTCCCACGCCTTGGTCTCGTTCATGCGCCAGAGCTTGACCTGACGGTCGTCGGCACCCGAGACGATGAGTGGCAGCGTCGGGTGGAAGCTGGCCCAGTTGACGCCGCGGTCATGGCCCTCGAGCACGTACTTGACGATGGCGTCGCTGGCGCCGAAGATGTCGTGATTCTGCGCGCGCGAGGGCGGCGCGAGGTCGTCCATGGCGGTCGGCGCGCCGCGCACCGTCTTCTTGCGCAGGCCGGTCGTGTCCCACACGCGCACGGTCTGGTCGAGCGAGGCTGAGACGATGAGGTCGTCCTTAGGGTGGAAGGCGGCGCACATGACGTAGTGGTTGTGGCCCGTGAGGATGGAGACGCAGGCGCGCGCCTGCCAGTTCCAGATGCGGATGGTCTGGTCGTCCGAGCAGCTGAGGATCCACGGATACTCGTGGTGGAACTGCACCGTGCGCACGTAGTCGAGGTGGCCCAGCAGCGTGAAGAGGCAGCGGCGAAGCTTGAAGTCCCAGACCTTGATCTTGTAGTCGTCTCCGCCCGAAACGAAGAGCGGCTGCGAGCGGTGGAAGTCAACGCTGCGTACCGGCCCGTCGTGCTCGTCGAAGCGGTCCAGCAGCGTGCCCATGCGGTAGTCCCAGAGCTGGATCACGCCATTGTGCAGCGACGTCAGGATCCACGGCCGGCTCGGGTGGAACGCCAGCCCCTTGACGCGGTTGCTCTTGGACTCGAACTTGGTCAGCATCGCGATCGCCTATTGCCCGCTTCACGAATAAGACGAAAGGACGGATAAGAGGAAAGCGACGATCGCGGCGGGAGAAAACGGCGGCAGCGAGGTTCTCCCCCGGAGTCTCTCACACACTCACACAGATAGACGGAGAGACGGAGAGGAGACGCGGGGCGTTTCCTGCCGAGCTTCGAGGGCGAGCGCTTCGTCGTCGGGAGCGGCGCCGGCCTTTCTACTTGCTGCTGCCTTGTGCTGCGTGAGCGAGTGCGATTGCCCCCTTCTTGATCGCGATCCGCACGTGGAGCTCTGTGGGCGATCTCTCCATTTCAGCCAATCCCGTCGTGTTGTTGAAGGAAATGCTGATTTCCTCCAATGGGAGGATTCCAACGAGGTTCCCCTGGTTTTTGACCAATCCAAGCGCGCAGTGTGGGTTCAGTGGGTGGGAATTTTGAAGGACGGGAAGTAATTTATTTTTGAATCGAATGTGTGGCAATAGCCAAATTCTGGTCAGTTTGATGAGTGGGAATCCCGCGCAGTCGGTGGCGCGAGTGTGCCCAATCACGGCACTTGGCTGATTTATCGGCCAACCAGCGCGGCGCTCCGGTCGTTCGCGCCGCTCCCATTCGCGGATTTTCCCAGCCAACGAGCGCGAAGAACAGCACAGAAGGCGACGAACGGTGCGTTCGTATTGGCGCGTTCTGCGCGGGCCTATCAGGCGGCGCGGGGGCGTTTCCTCGCCGCGGATTGGCCTGCGCGCGCGTTGAAGTGTCGAGGCGCTGACGGTCTTGTGGCTGTGGCTGTGGGGGACGGACGGGAAGGCGCAAGCATGGAGTCCCCGAGGGAGCAGCAGCAGAGCGCAGCGCAGCAGGCCACGGGACAGAGCGGCGGCGCCACGGACGCGCAGGCGCAGCTCGCGCTATACCAGGCGCAGCAGCTGCAGTTGCTCCAGCAAATGATGGTGAGTGCGGAGGAGGGGGAGCACGCCGCGACGACGCCTTCCGAGCGGAGAAGCCTAACAATGTGCCTCGTGACTTCAGCAACAGCAGCCGAACGCGGAGCAGCTGCGCCAGCTCTACGGGAGCAGCATGATGATGATGCCGCAGTTCATGGTGAGTTGGGGGACGCGGGCACTCGCACCTCGGTCGGAGCTAACGATCGGGATGCCGGTGCCCAAGCAGTTGAACTCGCCGCTCTTCCGCGGCGCCGGCGCGCAGCAGCCATCCACCGAGGTCACAGAGGAGGAGCCCGTGTACGTGAACGCCAAGCAGTACCACCGCATCATGATCCGCCGGCAGCAGCGCGCCAAACTCGAGGCCAAGATTGGCAGCACCCGCCAGCGCAAGGCGTACCTGCACGACTCGCGCCACAAGCACGCCATGCGGCGGCCGCGCGGGCCCGGTGGCCGCTTCTTGACCAAGTCGGAGATCGCCGCGCTCAAGGCCGGCACGCTCCGGCTCGAGGACCTGCCGCTCAAGGCGTCCAAGGAGACGACGGCGTAGAAGGCATCAACGACTTCTTCGAAGTAGATGCTCGCCGCCGAGGAGGGCCACCTCGGCGCTGGCAGAAGCTGGAGGAATCGCCCACGGGTGATTGATGTGGCGTGTTTCCAGCTCTTGAATTATTAGCGAGACGCAATGCATGTCCTGTGAGTGCTTTGGGTGTTGTTCTCCATGCTGCTTGCGGTCGAGATCACATCGCCATCGAGCGCTGTTCCCATTCACACTTGGCAGCCACATCCAAGAACCCGCTCACAGCTTGCTGGCATGGCGAGCTGCGTACTGCTGCTGCATGAGGACACGCGGGTCCGTCCCGGTGTGGCTGCGCACCACGCTCGACAGCTCCTTGAGGACCTTTGCGTCGTTGAATGGCAGCAACACCAAGTGCGTCGGCGTCTCGGCACGGATGCTGTATGGGATGGGCTCCTCGAGCAGCACCTCGCGGTCTCCAAATACGTGCCCCTCGTGCAGGACGTACGGGTGCGCGGACGCAACGCGCACGCGTCCGGATCTGAGCGAGCAAACCGTCAGTCCGAGCGCTTCGACTCCAGGTCCACTGCTAGGTATGATCAACATCACTTACATGATGAAGTAAATGGCGGTTGGGAGCGTTCCTCTTGCCGAGATGACCTCGCCCGCCCGGTACACTTGTGCAAAGAGCGGGATGTTCCGTTCGAGCTTCACTCGTTCCAGCTCTGCATGGAGACAAAGGAAGAACGCGCGCATTGAGCCACTAGTGTCCAAGTCCACAACCCGCAATCGGCTATTGTACCTTCCAAGATGAGGTTCGTGGAGGGCCAAATGAGGCGTGCGACCGACGGAGACACAGCAGCCAGTGACTTGCGCTTGTACGATGCGGACGTGACATCGACGGACGTCATGCAGTATCGATAGTTGATCATCGTGCCCAACGCGTTGCCAACCGCCTCGTCCGATGTGTCCGCCAAGAAGTTGATCTGCTCCACCTGGGCGCCGTTCTGAAGATGGAAGTTGGCGACCGGGTCCCAGATCTTTTCGCCCTTGCGCTCGAACAGCACGTAGCGCGCGCATGCAGCTGTCATAACGTCACGGATGGAGTTGACGAGCTCTTCATCCTTGTGCCACGCCGGGTCCTGCAGCCTCTTTAGCAGCCACTTGTGGAGCACGAGTTGGTTGACGCCGTACTTGATTGATAGCTGCTGCGCTTGCTCCGATGAGAAGAAACCGCGCTGAATGGGAGCGAGCCGTTGCTTCACTCCTGGTTGCTGGAGCTGAGCATCTGCCGTCGACAGTACGGTGCGGAGCCATCCTTCAAACCCGGGAACTGGCGAAAGCGTCGCCGAAGTATGGCACATCGGAAACAGGTTGGTCATTCGCTGGATGGTCAAAAACAGCAAGTGGCTGGCGATGTTGAGCCCGCGCAGCCCGTTGTTCGAGCTGGAAACCGAGTAGAAGATGATATGCGTCGGGTTCGCGACCACTGGCGTGTCGTGGTTCAGGATGGGAGCGATCTTGCTGCTAAGGTGGTCCGTCGCCAGCACCTGCACAAACACCAGCGGCGCGCTCGACATGTGCGTATGGAAGAGTCCGAAGCAGAACCGCTGGGGGCCCGCGATGCGCCGGCGCAGGTCCTCCCAGCCACGGATCGCGTGCACTCGTTCGTTCTTGAGCACGAAAGCAACGAGCTTCTCGGAGGAGAGGTCGATGCGAAGGAAGCGCATCCCTGCTTGCGTGGCGAACAAATCGCGCATGACCATGTCCAAGAACTCGAGCGCCTCGACGTTGTCTGCCGGCAGCGTCGCGCGGTGTTTTCTCACGAGGTGGTTCAGATCCACGCGGAGCTTGAGCAGGAACTTGGGGCCCGGCGGAATCGTTCCGATCAGCAGGAAGAGTTGCTCCGCCAGCGGCACGAGCCCGCGCTTGATACTCTTGGACGTGTTGGGGTCGTTCTTGCGGCTGAACCCGAGCGCGGCGCTCACGACGCTGAGCACGAGCCCCGAGCGCTTGACCGACGGCAGTGTCTTGACCATGAGTGACAGGTCCTGCACCCCCAGGTCCACCGCGAGCGCCAGCACCAGCTCGAGCTTCTGCGCGTCGTTGAAGCGCTTGTAGTCGTCGCACAGCTGCATCGCGAACTCCCGGCGCCGCTTGAGCCCGATGACGAACCCGTCGTTCACGTCCCCCTTCAGTATTTCCTGCGCGTCAAGTGTGTGCCACCAGCGGTCAGCCTCCTGTTCGTCTCTCAACCTCGCAAGCCGCGCGAATACCTGGACGTGCTGCGTGAACTCGGCGCGGTCGAACGGAACGGTCGGCTTGGCTCCTCGCGCCGCCTCCCGCGCGCGTCGCTTGGCCTCGTGACGCCGCAGCGTCTCGCGGATCCACTCGTCACTTCCCTGGAACGAGCCCCCGCCCTGCGCCGCCGCCGTCATCGTCATCGCCATCGCCATCCCGCCAGTCCGTCCGTCCGCCTTCCCCCTTGGTGAAACTTCAAGTGTGGCCCTGCACCAGCCTGACGTGGAAACCGCGTCCAAATCACCAACAATCCAGCATCAAGCTATTCAGTTGTATTATTTTCAAGAGGTTATATAAAGCTTTATTCTCATTATTTACTACAGTAATTAAAGATATGCATGCTTTATCAAAGGGTTTGTACTATAAGGCCTTCTAATACGATAAACACGGTACGTTTTGGACCACAACAAAACCCTCAATTGAGATCATTGACAGTACTTTTGTGAACCGGCAGCGCATTCGATCGGACGGACATGGCGGAGCGCACGGGCATCTACTTCGGAGCGATCCAAGGCGCGGCGCTGGTGCCGGCGAGCGTGCGGGCGGGCGCCGGCGGCTCGGGGGTCGACGGTTCTCTGCTGTCGTCGATCCCCACGGCTGGTGGCGCGCTGGAGGCCGCCATCCGCGCGGGCAACGTCAACACGGCGGACACGGGCGACAAGGAGGTGCTGCAGCTGTCGGAGAGCAGCCGCGCGGCGCAGGAGAAGCACGCGCACCTGCTGCGCCGCATCGAGGCGGAGCGGCGCGCGCGAGCCATCGCAGTGCCCACGAGCGTCGAGCAGGTGGTTCTGCGTCTGCGGCAGCTCGGCGAGCCCGTTACGCTCTTCGGCGAACGCCCGGCCGACCGCCGGGAGCGCCTGCGAGAGCTGCTTGCGCGCCTGGAGCTCGAGGCGGAGGAGACTGGGCTGGTGCACGACGTGCTGCGCGAGATCCAGGAGCAGGGGCCTGCTCTGAAGGATGGCGGGGGCGCCGCGACGAGTCAGGGGGCGGGGCCGGACACGTCCGGCAAGCCGCTGGAGGAGCAACTGTTCTACATCCCCATCAAGAACGAGGCGCTCAAGAGCGCGCGTGCCGACGTGTTCACGTTCTCGAAGACCAAGACGGCGGAGCGGCTGGCTCGTGAGCGGCTCGCGAAGAACCAGAGCGACGCCGAGTTGGAGGCGGACCAGCGCGCCGCCAAGCTGTACGCGACGGCTCACAAGATGACGATTGTCGCGAGTCAGAACGGGGATGTGCGGCCGGTCGCGAGCGTGCGGTACTCCAAGGATGGCGCGCACGTCGCCACGGGCTCCTGGAGCAGCCTGGTCAAGGTCTGGGACGCCAACAGTGCCGAGGAAGTCAAGGTGTTCCGCGGTCATGAAGACCGTGTGACCGGCGTCGCGTGGCATCCGACCGTCAATTTCTCTCAAATGTCCGACGACTCGGACGTCGCGTGCCTATGTAGTGCGTCTGCGGACGGGACGGCGCGCCTCTGGTCGGCTGCGCGGCCTGACGCGGTCGCGGTGCTCAAGGGCCACCGCGCGCGGCTGAGCAAAGTCGAGTTCCACCCGACGGGCAAGTTCGTGGGCACCACGAGCTTCGACCAGACGTGGCGGCTGTGGGACGTGGCCACTGCACAGGAGCTGCTGTTGCAAGAGGGCCACTACAAGGAGGTGTACGCGATCAGCTTCCAGCCGGACGGCGCGCTCGTGGCCACGGGGGACCTGAACGGCAACGGACGCGTGTGGGACCTGCGCTCCGGCCGCGCCATCATGCCGTTGCAGGGCCACTCGAAGCAGATCCTGTCGATGGACTTTAGCGTCAACGGGTACGTGCTGGCGTCGGGCAGCGATGACCGCACCGTGCGCATCTGGGACCTGCGGCAGCAGAAGAGCGTGTACGTGGTGCCCGCGCACAGCGGACTCGTGTCGGAGGTGCGCTTCTCCCCGCAGTCGGGCGAGCTGCTGGCCACGGCCTCGTACGACGCCACGCTCAAGCTCTGGCGCTCGAGGGACTGGAAGCTCGTGGCCACGCTCGCTGGGCACGACGGGAAGGTCATGGCCGCCGACTTCGCGCCCGACGAGCGGCACCTCGTCTCGTGCGGGTTCGACCGCACTTTCAAGCTCTGGGCCCACGAGAGCGAGTTTTAGACGACTTGCTGCAGATAAATACACCACGCCAAACCTTCATTTATGACTAACTCATCGACAGTTTGTTTATATGTGAGTAGTGCTAATTATATGAGCTTGCAGCGATATAAGGAGCGTTTATCTATATTTTCCATATTTTACTAGACAAATGAAGGGTTTTACGGCGTTGAAGGGAATGAGTTGGGAGGAGCTCCTGGCGACTGGAGTGGAGCATTTCGAGCGAACTGCCGGACACCAAGGCCCAGAGGAGAAATGGCGCGCTCGCGGTCGGCGTCGGAGGACTCGGACGACGACTGGCGCGCGTGCGTCGAGTACGAGACCAAGGCCGTGCGCGTGGGCGGCGCGCTGGAGGTGCTGGTGCACCAGATGGAGGAGCTGCCGGTCGCGGCCTCGCTCTTCATGCTCGCCGAGATGGACGCCAACGAGACCGAGATCTCGGGCAAGCGCCTCTGGACGGGCTCCCACTTCCTCGCGCGCGTACGCCTCCCTTGCTGGCGTCTCCTCCCATCCATCACAGTGTCTGACGGTGTCTTGTGATGCTGTTAGTTCTTGTGGCAGCGGCCGGAGCTCGTGCGCGGCAAGCGCGTGCTGGAACTCGGCGCGGGCACTGGCATCTGCAGCATCACGGCGGCCAAGCTGGGCGCGGTGCACTGCGTGGCCACGGACGGAGACGCAGAAGTCGTGGCGCTGCTGGACAAGAACGTGCAGGTGAACGACGCGCAGGCGCAGGTGTCGGCGCACTCACTTTTCTGGGGCGACGCCGCGTCGACCGGCGCGCTGCTCTCGGAGATCCCGGACGTCTTCCACTCGGCGGACGTGGTGCTGGCCGGCGACGTGCTGTACAAGAGCGAGATGCTGCCGTTGCTGTTCGCGACGGTGGCGCAGGTGCTGGTCGAGGCCAGCGAGCGCGAGGCTGGAGACAAGCCGGCCTTCCTGCTGTGCCACATCCCGCGCGCGGACGTGACGCACGAGCGCGTGCAGGCGCAGATTCACGAGTCCGGACTGGCGTTCGAGGAGATGGCGCTCGCGGCCGACGCCAGCCAGGATGCAACGGATCTGGACGAGTGTCCGCCCGAGGACGTGGCGCGAGCCAAGCTGTACTATATCACGCGGATCTGACGGACGCGAGCGCATCGGATAGAATCGTAGCCTGGTAGACGACAGAGGCATCAGAGCAGAAGGTGTCGGTGCAAATGAACACTGTGAAGACGTCGCTGCAAACCTTGCTGTAGGGGATCGTGTGTGTGGATTGGACGAAGCACTCCGCCTGACGGTCAGCTGAGATTGCGACTGCGCTGGCAACGTGTGAGAGCATGTGACACGATCAACCGACCTTCAGCGCTACCCGAGCCATTCGTAGACATACCACCGTCTCCACAACGGCGCCACCTTCTTCAGCTCGTCGACTCTGTCGCGAACAGCACCCGGGTAACGCTATAGCAGCCACTTGAGCACTTCGACATTCTCGAACTCGGTCGCAGTCACTGATGCACCCAACCTGCCACTCCTCTCGAAGTGTCCGAGCTTGTCCAGTTGCTCTAGAAGTAAAATGTCGCTCTGTTTGGCGGCATGCTTCTCGATAATTGTCCGCCCCGGGGGTAAGTGCTCGATGAACTAACTTGTGTTGCCGTCGGAGATCTCTTGTTTGGCTAGAATCTCATGGGAAGGGACCCATAATGTGCATCCCCCAGGTGTATGCTCTCGGACCCACGTTGCGGCCTGTTTGCTGGTGTCCCTCGTCGCGTCCTCTGCGGAGTTTGCTGTCCAGATCTCGGGTCGGTTGGAGACAAGAAACTTCAGGATATCCATGCGGCCCAGTCAAGCAGCGCCGTCCACCGCTTTGACTGTGCAGCCCTCGGCTCGATTCGACTGCAGCCATTGAATGACACTGAAGTGTCCATTCGATGCTGCTGCATCCATCGCTTTAGCCGTACAGCCTTCGTGGCGATTAAAACGCAGCCACTGCATGACCTGAAGGTAACCGTTGCCCGCCGCTTCATCTATCGTATCGGTTGTGCAGGCGACATGCCGGTAGTTCTCGTTCGGCCACTTGACCATCTCGAGATGTCCGTTCGTCGCCGCCTTGTCCATCGCAGCATTCGAGCAGCCATCGTTGAGAAATGTGTGAAGATACATGACGAGGTCCATGTGATTGTTCCCTGCCGCACCGTCCATCGCTGCATGAGTAAATCCCTCGGCGCGGTTGTTTTGGTGGAGAAACTTGATGACGTCGAGGTGGCCTTCGCGAGCCGCAGCATCCATGGTCTTCTTCGAGCAGATCTGGAAGCGATTGACGGACTTGTGCAGCCAACGAACTGCCTCCAAGTCTCCACGGGAAGCGGCGATATCTTGGGCGACTCTGGAGCATCTAGCACCGCTGACGGAGCGCATCCACTGCGCTAACTTGACATGACCGTCCGTTGCCTGCCGCGATGTCGACAGCAGCGATCGAGATCTCGACCGCACTCTTCTCATAGAGGAAATTGATAGCTTCAAGCCGCCCGCCTTCCGCTACGTCAATCACCTCAAAGCTTTCAAGCTTCCTGGGAGACTGAACGCATAGCCACTGCACAAGCGTCAAATGGCCGCGCTTGACCGCGCAGCGTAGCGACGGACGTGACCGGCCGAACCCTTGGACGTCACAGATCCACTGCAGTATTCCCAGGCTCCCGGAAGTGACAGCGTTCAGCTCGATAGTCGTTGGGAATAGCTTGTCAGCCCGTATAACGACGCGTTGGTTGTGAGCGCTGCCGTCAAGCTTGCTGTAGACCCACTGCAGCATCTCCAAGTTCTCTCCTGCGACCACCTCACGTGCCGCCTCGTCGTCGACGGCGCAGCCAAACGATTGCACGAGTCGCTGCATCAAACCCACATCTCCCACTTTTGCTGCGGCATGAACCCCTCTCCGCGCGCGTCCTCGTTTCTCCAGCTCCGGGATCATCGAGTCTTCCTCAAGCGTGGCGAGTAGCACTGCTGTGAGGTGGCGATATCCGCACCGAATTGAGCGCTCGAGAGTCCATTTATGCGACGGAAGCAGGAACGACGCGATCGAGACGTTGACGTGAGCGAGCGTTACGATATCAGGCAACGAGCGACACACAACGCGAGCACTCATGATGCCGGCGGCGACCATTTCTGCGAGTCAAGAGGTTCTTCCAGAAGATCTCAGATCAGCCGATTGAGGAACCAAACGTCTAATGAAGCTGGGCGTCGGTCACTCCGTTTCTCTGTCTCGGCTTTGGGTATTGAACTCGGATCGTGATCAAGGGAACCAATTGTGTTGGTGGGCTTTGCCTGGGTGGTTTTCGAGAAGCACGAGAACATTGTAGTTCTCATTCATCCTCTATGATACCTGTCGGTTAATCAACTAGCAGATTTCATTCAGCCCGCGGCATCACACGACGGTCGCAAGCTGACAGACAAACGATTGGGAGAACAGATCCCATTTGCTACTCCACTCACGAGATTAGCAGTCTGATCCACTTCGAGGCGTAACATCGATCTTTTCTCACTGCTCCCCTGCTGGACTTGATGAACTCGCTCGGGTAACGAGCAAATAGCCACTCGAGCACCTCCAGGTCTCCGTTCCTGCCAGCGGTACGCACTGCATCCCCCATCACGCCAGCGAGGTATCCATGTTCATCGAACCACTCGAGCATCTCGAAGTCGACGGCATTGACCATCGAAATCACTGCATCTTGCACCATCGAGGAATTTGACTTCACTTCGGTGCGAACTTCGTCTGTGAAAATGTTCTCGTCCAGCCACTTCAACGCCAGAGGGCTACCGGCATGATACACAGTCTGGCCGTGAAAGAACCCGCGAGAACTTTCGCCTCGGATTTGCTGACGGCACCACTCCGCCACGTGCATGTGGCCATGCTTGACCGCGGTTAACATCGCGCCGGCCTCACACACCACCAAGCCGAACTCGCGCAGAGATTCTTGCAGAAACAGCATGATGTCGAGGCGACCGATGCGTGCTGCTCCGTGCATCGCGTCGCGTGTAAAACCAGCAGACCGATGCGTGCAGAGCCACTTGACGACATCAAAGTGACCACCACTTGCCGCTCCATTCATCGCGGCGGTGGTGCATCCTTCGCTGCGATTACCATCGAGCCATTGGACCATCTCCAGGTGGCCGTTGCTGGCCGCGCCATTCATTGCGGCGGTCGTGCATCCAATTTCTTCATAGCGATGATGAAGCCACTCGACCATCTCCAAGTGTCCGTTGGTAGCCGCCAGGTCCATCGCATCATGCGAACAGCCTTCTTCGTTGTTGGAACCGAGGTACTCGACGATGTCCATGTGGTTGCTTCCCGCTGCGGCGTCCATTACTGCTTGTGAACAAGCTCCATGTCGGCTCTCGCGCAGGAACTTGACGATTTCAAGGTGTCCGTGAAGTGCAGCTGTTTTCATTGCCAACATCAACGAATCTCCGGACGGCTTGATCATGCCACACACCCAGCGAGCGGACTCGAGGTGTCCATTCTTCACCGAGCCGTAAAACCCGTCGAGTGTCCCGATCTTATCGCTCACGCTGTGCATCCACCGCGCCAGTTCCAGGTGACCATTGGACACGGCGTTGTCGATCATCTGCGTCGAGATCCCAAGCGGCTGCCGTGTGTGCAGGAACCTGAGAACGTCTTCATGCCCACCTGCCGCTGCCTTGCTCAGTTCATCCCTTGTGAACCCACGAGTTGGATGCGCTTGGCTCCATAGCCACTCGACGATAGGCAAACCGCCAGTCTCTGGCAGCTCGAGAGGCCAATAATCGTGTGCTCTGCCGCCCCAGGCATGGCATGTCCACTGCACCATCGCCAAGTCCCCCGCCTTGGACGCGTCAGCCATAGCCTCCGGCGGGAGCATCAGTAAAGTGTTCATCTTGTACTGCGGAGCACACACCGCGCGGTCCACGATGCCTCGTTGAACGTAGTCGTAGATCCGCTGCAGCGCCTCCAAGTGGCCTCCTCGCACCGCCTCGCGCGCACCCAACTCGTCTACCGCGCAGCCAAACGTCTCCACCAGTCGCTGGATCAAGTCAGCGTTGCCCACACTCGCAGCGGCGTGTACCCCTTTCCTCGCCTGCGACCGCTTCTCCAGCTCTCGGACGCTCGAATCGGCGACCAGCGTGGCGATCACGATGTCTGCGAGGTGCGTCGAGCCGCTCCGGATCGCACGAGGGATCGTCCAAGCACGCGGCGGGGTCAGGTACGAGCCGATGAACCCGCAGACGTGCGTGAGCGCCGCAATCGCCGGTCGGGAGTGGCACACGACGCGCGCGCGCGTGATCATCTCGCCAGGCTCCATCGTGAACCTTTGACGAGTGAGCCCTGATGAGACTGGAATGATCTGACGAAGCGGTCAGAACTTGTAGTGATGCCAGCGGCGTTGCTCAATTTGCTGGGGCAGCGATGAACGGCGAATGATGCGCCAGACTGGCGGCCAACGTCCCCAGACAACCAGACGATCATCGAAGATGAGTCATTCCACAAGGTCCGGGAATGAGTCGTTCTCGGGATCAGATTAGCTGAGACCGAGCTCAGACAACCCTTCCTCCGAGATCATGGCAAGCTTGACGAGTGGATGGGTCGTGTGCCGCTCTCGGCCGGCGATCGCGGCGCTCCCTCATGTGTGCGGCCTTGTTGCGTCGCTGCTGGCCCCGCCGCGCTATTGGACGATCGAGCGCGCGATCCAGCGCGGGCATCTGCGGCTCGCCGACATCCTGATCGACGCGTTGGCGAGCGACTCGACAGCTTTGGAGCTGGAGAAGCGCGCGCAGGCGAGGAAAGCGGTGCACGCTGCTGCGTACATCGGCGACATCCAGTTGATGCAGCGACTGGTGAGGATCTTCGACTGCGTCGTCGATGAGACTGCGGCGAAGGAGGCGGGGCGGGGCGGCCACCTGCAGGCTCTGCAGTGGATCTACGACAAGCTGCAGAGGGGCCAGGGAGGCGTCGTGGTCCGTGCGGAGATGTTGTTCTCGAACTCCGTGGTCTTCCCCATCATTGCAGCGGGTAATCTGGAGATGCTGCAGTGGATCTGTGACGTCCTCGGTGATACGTCGGCCGTGTCGCTTCACAGCGCTGCAGTGCGAGGTCATCTCCACATTGTCGAGTGGCTGTGCGAGCAATCCCCGTCGGCGTCACTGTCGACATGGGATCTTTGCGATGTGGCAGAAGCTGGTCAGTTGGAGATCCTCCAGTTCCTCCATGCCAGGCAGCCGATCACATCCTCTTTGGGTATGACTGGGGCTGTCATGCAGGGCCACCTCGACCTTGTGCGCTGGTTGCACAGTGTGACCGGAGAAACGTGTTCCGGATTTGCTATTGACCACGTTGCCAGTGCTGGGAATCTGGACGCAGTTCGGTGGGTTCATGGACATCTACAGCCGAACGCAAAGTGCTCGACGCAAGCTATGGACGCTGCCGCTCGCAATGGACACCTCGAGGTGGTCAAGTTCCTGCACGAGAACCGATCCGAGGGGTGCACAGTCGCAGCCATGGACGGCGCTGCGGCAAGAAACCACATGGATGTCGTGCAGTACCTGGCCATGAATGGCAAAGGGTGTTCTATCAACGCCATGGTTGGAGCAGCCGCGCAAGGACATCTTGACATGGTCAAGTGGCTGCATCACGGGGGCGTCCCTTGTACGGACACGGCGATGAATAGTGCCGCGGCAAATGGTCATCTTGACGTTGTGCAGTTCCTCCACGCGAACCGCAGCGAAGGCTGCACGGTGTTCGCGATGGACGGCGCAGCACTGGCTGGACATCTGACAGTCGTTGAGTGGCTCCATTCGAACCGTGAAGAGGGCTGCACGACCGATGCGATGGATGGCGCGGCAGCGAATGGTCACTTGGATGTCGTGCAGTGGTTGCACACTCACCGGACAGAGGGTTGTACGGTTCGAGCGATGGACACTGCGGCGGCGCGCGGGCATCTCGACGTTGTCAAGTTCCTCCACGCGAATCGGACTGAAGGATGCACCACGGCCGCGATCGACAGCGCCGCGCTGGGAGGCCACTTCGATATCATCAAGTGGCTGCACCAGCACCGGTCAGAAGGTTGCACTATCAATGCCTTTGACTGGGCTGCTAGCCGCGGCCACATAGAGATTGCCATATGGTTGGGCGAACATCTCTTCAAGGGATGGACTTCCGCAGTGAGGTCTGCAGCCGAACACGGCAGCATATTGTTGTTGGAGTGGCTTCATGCACATGGCGATCTGAGTGGAAGTATCGAGATAGTCGGGGTCATCGCTGCCGAGCAAGGCAACGTGGAGGTGCTCGAGTGGCTCAACTCGCAATTTCCAGATGTGATGCGCAGCGCAGTCGACAATTTGCGCGAGAGTGCTCTGAACGTGCAGCGCTGGTTTGCCTACGAGTGGCTCGGGCAGATGTAGTCACATCTTCATGGGATTCAGTCGATCGGTACGCCGCGGAAGATTGGATCCGAAGGCGGTCGAGCGCGCGCTGTTGATGCGCATGAAGTCCTGCGCGGCGAATGTTGGGTGTTTGTTTCGTCGCTTTCATGTGATGGTGTATGAGCTAGAGGTGGCCCATGCCATTTGAATGCAACAAAGTCTCTCCTCGATAGCATTAGACTTGTACAATGATGTCTAACTCCCAAGCGGCAGCCAGTCCTCTTTCACGAACTGCTATGCACCTCACACCTTCATGCGTCGGGACTCTCCAACTCAGAGGTCATGCATCATACCCACCAATTGACGCCGCTTACTCTGTGCGTGTAAAGCGGCGGTGGGACTGTACTATGCGGCAGCGTCCGCTGCGACGGTGAAGCATCGCTCGAGGCGGTGCGCGTGCAGCCACTTGAGGACGTCGAGATGGCCGTTGCGAGCCGCACCAATCATTGCAGACGCTGAGCACCTCTCGCTCCGACACTCGTGAAGGAACTGCACAATCGTCAAGAAGCCATTGGCAGCCGCGCCGTCCATCGCCGCCGCTGAGCAGCCAACGTGCCCGTAGTGCTCGTGAAGCCATTCGACCATCTCGAGATGCCCATTCGAGGACGCTTCGTCCATTGCAGCGCGCGAGCAGCCCTCGTCTCGATGCTCGGCCAGGTACTCGACGACTCCCATGTGGTTATTGCTGGCTGCGCAGTCCATCGCGGCGCGCGTACACCCTTCGAGGCGGTTCTCGTGCAGGAACGCGACGATTTGAAGGTGTCCGTAGCGAGCAGCAGCATCCATAGCGTGAACCGTGCACTTGTCTGACGACCGCACGTTGTCGTTCAGCCATATCACTGCGTCCAGGTGTCCATTCTCCGCGGCGTAGTCGATGGCGTACCCCCCACAGACTTCATCACTGACGTCTTGCATCCATCGCGCGAGGTGGACGTGGCCACTGTAAGCTGCTCGGTCGATCGCGTTCGACGAAACGATTAGCGGTGATCGAGCGTGCAGGTACTTGAGCACGTGTTCGTGACCAGCCTCAGCCACCTCGGCCACTTCTCGTGACGACAAGGCAAGGCACGGCGACGCCTCGCTCCGCCACTCGACCACGTGCAGGTGGCCGGCCCTGGCCGCGTCCCTCAACGACACGATCGCCGCGTCGCCGCCCCGGACTTCGCAGATCCACTTGACCAGCTCCAAGTGTCCGGTGTCGACAGCTTGCCGCACAATGGACGGGGAGAATAGCTTGTCCGCGGTGAACCCGATGTCCGCCTCCAGCTGCGCGTAGACCCACTGCAGCACCTTCATCTGGCCTCCCCGGACGGCCTCGCGCGCCATCTCAGCGTCCACAGAGCAGCCAAAAGTGACTACGAGCCGCTCCACTATGTGTATGTGTCCCGTGGCTGCAGCAGCGAGCACGCCCTTCCTCACGCGCGTGTGCTTCTCCGACTTCGGAATTGACGCGTCGCCTTCGAGCGCGTCGATCAGGACGTCTACGAGGTACAGGAAGCCGCGCCGGACCGCGCGCTCGAGCGTCCAGCTATGCGATGGGGACAAGAAGGATGCAACAAGCGCCACGACGTGCGGGAGCGGCGCGATCTCCGGCCGCGAGCGGCACACGACGCGCGCGCTCATGGCGCTGCTGGCCATTCCTGGGATGGCTGCACAGCCATCGCGCTTCTATTCCCGGATCAGTCTCAGGTTCGGATTGATGCGGATACCTGAGGAAATGTTTGACTCTGATACCGAGGGGAGTTCAACGGGTTCTACCTGGACAATGGAGGACATCCAATGGAGGTATGCGACCTTGCAACACCTCCACGCGAGGTCAATGTTCAAAGGCATTGGTAAGAACACTCGATGTTGAAGATGAGACTATCTGGTTGGGCAGAACTGGCTGCACACGCACCGGGTCTGGTCGCGGTTGGCTCGGTTTGGTCTCTTCCGAGGGCGACACGCCACGCATGAACGACACTACTTGGACGCTTGATTGGCGCTGGGTCTACTGATAGATGCTCAAGCGATTTGTCTGTAGCGCAGCCACTCTCAGCCGGTCGGCGCTCTCCTTCATCAACTCCGGGTTCTGCGCCGCGAGCCACTCGAGCGCTTCCACGATGCCGGATCCGACCAATCTTCAGACAGCTGCTCCTCAAGCCAAGCTAGCGAGGAGCTCGCATGAGTGCGAACCACTGGCAGACGTACCAGCGACTCGAGTCGAATGCGGCATTGAGGAGACTCACGAGGTCTTGGTCAAGGTGGAAGTGGGTCAGCAGCCACTGCAGCACCTCGACGCGACCACTTCTGGCAGCTTGATGAGCAGCCTCAATCGCTTCGTCGACAGCATCGGCGGATCCATGCGCATAAAGCCACTTCAGTGTCTCAAAATCGCTCCGCTCTGCAGCGAGTAGGAACGCCCAATCCCAGCCTGGTGATAGGTTTTCGCCCAGCCACTTGAGCACAGCCACGTGCCCGTTGCTGGCAGCGTCGTCGGTGGCCTGGAACGTGCAACCTTCGCGGCGATGTTGGTGCAGCCACTTGATGACATCCAAGTGGCCTTCCTTGGCCGCGAGGTCGATAGCGCCGTGAGTGCAGCCCTCCCACCGCTTCGTATGGAGGAACTTCACGATATCCAAGTGGCCGTGCCAAGCAGCAAAGTCCATCGCCGTCGTCGTGCACCCCTCTTGACGAAACGTGTGCAGCCACAGCACGACTTCAAGATGCCCGTTCGCTGCCGCGGCGTTCATCGCGCTCGTCGTGCAGCCTTCGGTGCGGTTCGCATGCAGCCATTGCACAACGTCCAGGTGAGCATTGCGCGCAGCTCCGTCCATCGCTCGTGTCGTGCACCCTTCACTTCGGTTCTCGTGAAGAAACTGTACGACTGCAAGGTATCCGTGCTCCGCGGCGCCGTCCATCGCAGCGGACGTGCAGCCAATGTATCCGAAGTGCTCGTGCAGCCACTCGAGCATGTCGAGATGACCATTTTTCGCCGCTCTGTCCATCGCCAAGTGCGTGCAGCCTTCGAGGCGGTGCGTAGCGAGGTACCGAACGACATCCAAGTGGTTATTCGCCGCTGCGTCGTTCATCGCAGTGCTGGTACAGCCCTCCGATCGGTTTTCATGGAGAAACTTGACGATCTCGAGGTTTCCGCTGCGAGCGGCGGCGTTCATGGCGTGAGTCGAACACTTCGCAGACGAGGGCTTGACATTCAAGTGGAGCCAGCGGATGAGCTCCAGGTCTCCTTTCCCAGCAACGATGTTGATGGCGCGCTCGGTGCATCCTTCGCCTCCGTTCTCCGCCATCCAGCGCACCAGGTCCAGGTGCCCAGAGTGCGCGGCGTTGTCCATGGCTTCCGAAGTGAACTGCAGCGGCCGTCGAGCATGGAAGTACTTGAGAATCATGCCGTGTCCCGCTTCGGCAACGCTCACCACTTCCCACGGCTGCAGCGTCGCCTGACTGCCGGTGCCGGTGCAAAGCCAGTCGACCATGTCCAAGTGGCCGCATTCGGCCGCCAGACCCAGTGGGACGATCGACTTGTCCCCGCCTCGGAGTCGGCAGATCCACCACACGATCTCCAGCTTGCCAGACCTGACAGCGTCGCGGATCACGTGGCTCGGGAACAGCGTACGAGCATTCATGAAGTTAGAGAAGGCCCCGGTCAGCACCGAGTAGATGAGCAGCACCACGTCGAAGTGTCCACTGCGCACAGCCTCGTGGAGCGCTCGCTCGTCCAGCACGCTCCCAAACTTGACCATCATCCGGTTCACAAGCTTCAGGTCGCCCGCTCTTGCCGCGATGTACACGGCTTTCCTCGCGAGTGAGCGCTTCTCCGTCGCTGAAAACGCTGGATCGGCCGCCAAGGAGTCAATTTTGAAGATCGCGAGTCGCGGACAACCGCGTTCGATAGCGTCCGCGACTGTCCAACTCGGCGGAGGGACCAGGAACGACGCCACGCAGGCGCAGACGTGCGCGAGCGGCTCGATCTCCCGCTGGGAGTGGCACACGACGCGCGCGCAGGTGATCTGGAGGTCCCGCATTTGCATCGACGACGGGATCTTTTGGAGGTTGGCATGCCTGTTCTCAGAAATGAACCTGATTCATTTCGGTGCACCTGAGACCGACACGAGTTGAAGTGCATGTTGAAGTCGTCTGTTGGTCGTTCTTCGGCTCGCGGTTCGTGATATCAGTCGCTGTCGCTATCACTGTCACTGTCGCTGTCGAGCAGACTGAACGCGTTCACCACCGCCTGCTTCTTCTTGCTATCCGTCTTGGTAGCGGCAACTTCGGCTTGCTCCTCTTCGTCCTCCTCCTCGTCCTCGCTCTCGTCTTTGTCGCTAGCCCCCTCCTCCTCGCTCTCGTCGACGACGGCGTGCTTTTTGCCTTGACTCTCGATTGCAACGCGGCTGCCGGTGTAGTCGGGCGGCAGGAAGAAGAGCGGAACGATGCCGTCAACGGTGTCGCGAACGAGCTCCGAGCCCGCACGCTGGTGGTCGGGACGACCGCGGCGGTCCGTTCGATACCCGCGCTTCTCGGCGTACGCCTCGCAGATGGACCACGGTGTCCAGTCCTGTTGGCCATGCAAGTCAGTGATTAACCACACTGTTGGTGGAGGTTGATCGAATGCAAACACAGTGTTACCAGTTCCTCTTCGATGCCATCGAAGTGCTGCGTGCGTGGCTTGAGGTCCAAGATCTTCTCGAGCACCACGTGTTCGGCAAGGAAGCGAACGGCCGAGTATGGTTCGCGGATCTGGACCACACCCATACAGCCTTGTTAGTTGAGGCTGATGATGAGAGCTGCGCGTGTCAGTACAGCACACACGCACCTGCGAGTACGGATACAGCCCGCACAGCTCCTGAAGGTACTTGGGCACGCCCGCGAACGGAAAGACCAGCCCAGGGCAGTCGCAGATGCAGATGTCAGGCGTGATGAGGATGGTCTGCAGCCGCTTCGTATGACCCGGTGTGTGCGACACGCTCACGATCTTCTTGCCCGCCAGCGCGTTCAGCACGCTCGACTTGCCCACATTCGGGTGTCCGATGAGACCGATGGTCACCTTGGGCTGGCTATTGCCAGAGGCAGCTGCAGCACCACTAGCATCCACTTCTTCGCCAGCGGCAGTCTCGAGAAGCACGCGAACGTGGTCCTTGCGGTCCGCGTGCTCCTCGCGATCGCAGCGACCGCACAGAAGGTAACCACGTGCGAGAGCGTCCGCGACATCCTTGGCTTTCGTGCGGTTGCTGCCACTCGGACCGCAAGACATGCATGCAACAGTGGCGTCTTCGCCACCGCAGTGCTGACACACCGCGTGACTTGTGCCACCTGCATGATGCTCTTCCATCTCCAGATTCTGTTGGCGCTTGCTCTTCTGCTTGCCCTTGCCTCGCCGGCGACTTTTGCTTTGCTTGATCGGCTCTGGCATCGTTGGAGCGTACGGGTCCAAAAATTGATCACCGTCCTCCGCGACGAGCGAGTTCAGCTCTTCAATGATCTTTCGTGCCTCAACGGCGTTGATACCACATGATTCGAGGATGGAAGACGCTCCCTTGATCGCGGACGCATCTCCGACCTTGAGCTTCTTGCTGCAAATTGGTTTGATCAGATTTGCATTCGAGTCAGATCGAGAGGTGTATGAGGAAGAAGCGACTTGCACTTACCTCAGCACGCGTCGACGGTTGCTGATGTTGGTGTCACCTTGAACGGCTTGCGATCGCGAAGAGAAACACAGAAGAGTGCAGAGCGGGAATCGGGAAGCGAGATACTCCTTCCAGAGCTCGACGACTGCAGCCGGGACCAGGTCTACCTTGTTCAGCACCACAACCATGGGTTTCTTGAGCGCCCGCGTCACCAAGTCGTAGATGGACGGCGGGATGTGCAGCAGAGGGTTGCGAATGTCCGTCACCACCACGATCTAATCACACCAACGACATTAGTTCGTCTGACAAGGGTTGGATCGCACCAACAGCCACGTACATGGGTCGCGCGCTCGGTGACGCGCCACAGTTCGCGCCAGACTTCCAGATTGTGCTCAAAGTGGTTGAGCTTGTCGTTCTCGTACTTGTCGTGGATGTCCGTCAGCCACTTGTCGAACATGATGCTCTCGTTGTCGTCCACTGCTCGCCATGCCATCACATCCAAGGTTACTCCCAGACAACACGAACCATTTAACAGCACTTGACGAATGCTCACCCTTCTGCTTGGACATGGCGTAGCTCCACTTGGGGCGCTTAGGGTGGTCCAGCAGCGGGTCGCGCTCGATCTCGCGCGCGAGCAGCGGGGCGGCGCGCCGATCGATCCGCAGCGGCTGCTGGCCCTCCATAAGCCGCAGGTGGATCTGCTCCTTGGTCTCCTTGACGAAGAAGCTCGAAAGTTCCTTGCCCACGGCGTCCTTGTTGTTCTTGCCCAGCGCCACCGTTAGCGTCAGCCTCGAGCTCGCGTCGTCCGCCACGTCGCGGTTGCGCGCGAAGAAGTCGGGCTCCTCACGGAAGGCTGCCGCATCCACCGTTCCGTCATCGGCCTCGGCGTCCACGTCGTCCGCATGGTCCGCGCCGCTGTCGCCCGCATAGAACTGCTCGTACTCGCCGCGGTCCGTCTCGAGGCGCGCGCTCTCGTCCTTGCGCGCGTTCAGGCGCTGCTTGCGCGCGCGCAGCTGCTGCTTCTTCTGCTTGCCGCTGAAGTTGGCCGACACGGACGCGCGCGCGCGCTCCTTGCGCTGCTCCTTGAGTAGGTCCAGCTCCTCGCGCCGCCGTGCCTGCAGCTGCGCCTCGCGTGCCACGCGGTCCATCGCCGCTGCCGTAGCCGCCTTCTCAAGCTTTGGGGTCCAGTGACTGTGTGCCGCTTTGCCACTCATGTGTGTGCGTCAGGATCAGAGGTTCGGATCAGAGTCAAACGTAGATCAGAAGTGTGGCTCGCCTGAGTCGGAATCAGACACAAAGAATGATTCATTCGAGAGTCGATATCCACTCTGTTCTCATGGCGCATGCTGTCGAGGAATAGATTCGGCGGGATCGAGGCGACAATGCCCTCCACAGACTCTTTGATGTCCTTTACGATGTGAAGAAGTGTTGAACGATTGCGCTGGGCCATGGGGTATGCACGATCGAGCAGTATGCGCATGAAAGGCTTGTTTGCCTGTCTGAGTCCAAGTGAAGATATTCCTTGCCTGATGGATACCCAATCAGCCAAACACTCGACGTCACAACGCTACTGCGACGGTCTTGACATCCGTGCTCTCCCCGCTCAGTCCCATCTACTTGGTTGGGTGGGTTTCCAGCTCTGCTGGTGCCTCCACCTCAACTTCACGCATGGCATTCTCGAGCGCTTCAGTCAGAGGACGAGCCGCGTTTGGCGCGACAACTCTGCCGCTCAGGAGGTCTCGCTGATCCACGTCCTGCCCGTAGAATCGACGGTTCACCTTGCGTCGAGTGCTGATCACGGCACCCTCGATCGATACACCGGCGCAGAGTCCGCGACTCTGCGAGTACCCAAAGTTGCCACTAATGGTTCCTTTGGTACTTGCGGCTCCGGACACAGAGATGCTGCGTCCGAGAGATCCAAGAGCCAGGTCCATCCCAGCGCCGATGTTGACTTGGTGCGCGTCACAGAACACCTCAATGGCCTCGGTGGAGCCAAGAATCAGCACGGTCTCGATCAATTCGCCGCCGATTTCAAAGCCGCACCCCAGCCGAAGACGGAGATCGCCGACGGAGCGGACTACGACCCGTCCGGCAAACGGCGGACGACCAGTCCGGTGCCGAACTTGCTGCAGACAGGTGTGAATCCGGCCTTGAGCACAGTGAAGATGGCGAGGCCCTTGGCGCTGTTGAGCAGTGCCGCCGGAATCCTTCGGTCGTGCTTGGCGCCGTTGTCCACCAAGACGTTCCCGGATCGAAAGAAGTTACCGATAATGTCAGCAGCGTGTTGACACTCCTCAGCGAGCGACGCCGTGTACGGCAGGTGCAGTCGCGACTTGCTCGTGTGGACGTTCACTTCATTAGCCCGGCCGTAGGTGGCTGCCAGCTCGGTCTGCAGCGGCTGGAGCACCTGGGAGCACGGAGTGCAGACGCGCTGCGGCTCTGATTGGTCGAACGTGCGCGCGCCTTCGAACTGATCCACCCACGGCACCAGCATGCGGCTCGGACCGCACGAACTGCATATGGAAACTCCGCAGCGACGGCTGTCGGGCAGGCGGGCGAGCGATTAGTCTACCAGGGTTGAGTGTGATCGCCAAGCTCATACCTCGCAACACGTACCACTGGTGGCGGCGCTTGAGAACGTCGAAGGGTGCGGCGCACAGGTCGCACCACGGGTGGTCCTTGTATCGGCTCTTGAGCAAGCCGGGCATCCTCGAAGGCCGGCCTGCGTCCATCTGGCCGGCCGACCGAGCGCGAGCAGCGGCTGGCGGTGGTTCAGTCGAGCACTCGCGAGGTCCAAGCTCATCGACGAAGCTGTTGGCACGACCCATTGACAGCTGCTTCCTTCAGATTATAGCGTTTACGGTGTCAAAAAAAAAAACCATCGCAAAGCGACAACCTCAATGCCCGAGTTGACGGGCTATCCACTGCCTGCGGAAGATACCGCAGACAACAGGCCGCATGGTCTGAAGGCCACCTCCACCCGAAGGA
>JAADYH010000295.1:0-25933 GCA_023338125.1 Phytopythium aichiense
AGGCAGACGATGCACTGCCGCTCGCTTTTGCCGTCGTCCATGACCGTGTCCGCCAGGTTCTCGCGGAGCAGCAGGTCGCGGCCGTCGATCATGTCGATCTCGTACTCGTACTCCTCGCGCCGGCAGTAGCTCGCGCACATGATGATGACACAGAAGACGACGAACACGGAGCAGCCGATGCCGATCAGCACGCCGCCTAGCGCCTACGAGTCGCCCGCCATGCTCGCGTCGGTCGGTCGCCCTTTTCCCCTTCTCGACGGCAGCAATTGCAGAGTCCGCGCGGACAACGAGCACGAGAATGACGCGCCTCCTCTCCCTCTCCTACGCACCGACGGGATGTATCGGGATAGCTGGCTGCACAGGTCGCAGGGCGGGCGGCGTGACGCGCGGGGGCCGAGGGCGAGACGCCGATGCAGGCTGGAGACGATGGACCGAAGTGACGACTTCTTCTGTGGGGAAAGTGCACCCGACCGAAAAACTGCAATTTGCATCGCGGCGCGCCATGTGCTTGGTACAGGGTTTCAGCCAATCGGAAGCGCGGAATGGTTGCGCGGTTGGAGGAGCAACTTTCCTTTTTGTCCAGATAAAAGTACGCATGTCAGACGTATTGGACTTGAAATGTTGGACAATGAGACAGATAAGTATGGACAAAGTCCTGAAAGGAAGTGAGCGGACCAGGAAGAGCGAGCGAGCCCGATGAAGCTGGCGGCGGCGGCGCAGCAGCAGCTCAAGGGCGTGCTGGTCGAGTACGATGTGCTGTGCAGCACGCTGCTGGGCACGTCCGTGAGCGACCATGTGGTGCAGCGGCAGCAGCAGGTGGCGGCCATCGCGCGGCAGCAGCAGCGGCGCGAGCAGCTCGGCTCGGCGCTGGACGGCAACACGGCCGTCGGGGGGATGTTCGTGAGCGACGTGCGCGCGCTGCTCAAGGACCTGAAGCAAGACTCGACGGGCAAACCCTGGGTCGTCAAAGAACGCCTCGAGAAGACGCTGCAGGGCCTGCCGGCACACAGTACGCCGCTGCTTGGCGTCCGCAGACCGCGCACGGACCCGCTAACCGCGTCCTGCTCGTCGCAGTCATGACCCGCGTGACGGGGAACCAGGAGACAGGCAAGCCGGAGGAAGAGGTCGACTTGGAGAGCCAGCTAGCAGCCGTGGCGGCCGAGCAGGAGCGGCGGAGGGCGGAGAAGGAGGCTGCGCTGCGGGAGAAACAGGCTGCCGCATCGGCGTCGGCGGGCGGCGGGTCTATCCGGGACAAATACCTCGACAAGATCAGCAAGCTCAAGGCGAGGCTGACAGGTGATGGTGCGGCAACCTCGGCGGCGTCCACTGCGGCGGCGCCTAGTGTGTCGGACGTCATGGCGACGGTGGCGGCGGTTGCCACGTCCAAGGGTCTGACGACGTGGATCGTGAACGACGGCACCAACGAAGTGTTGGTACGGCATGCGTGCATTTTCATCGCCTCCGGTGGGCTCTACACGCTCAGCAGTGACGTCGTTGGTCCCTTGCGAGCAGAGCTACTCAGACATGCGCGGTTTGTTCAAAGCTGTCCTTCCTCCCCGCGACTTGCTCCAGCGGGTACGGTGCAGTCTCCGAGATAGCGTTCCCAGGTTTTCCTCTATTGATGCTGATTGGGTGCACATCGCAACTGTGTGGTCACTGCAGGAAGAGTTCGAGTTCTTCTTGAAGGAGGTACGTGATGTCGTCGGAGTATCAAGCGGCTGTGCGATTAACCGCTGCCCCCGTCCAAACGACTACACGTTCAGATGGACGGCCAGTTCGACATGGCCATGTCGTTCGAAGATTATGCCAAGTTTCCGGATCTGGAGCCCATTGCCACGATCTGCAAGCAGCTGGGACTCGAGCCGCCGAGTGTCATGGTGCGCAAGAGTCCTAGGTGACTGGAGTCCCATTCGAATGATGGCTTTGATAACGAAATCGCCTTGATCGCTCACAGGTCTTGGCGCGCCACGCATTGACTATCCGCGCTGCCAAGTACGCAAGGGGATCCTTCTGAACAGCATATGCACTCGCCTGCTCACAAAATGCATGCGGCCCTCTTGTATCCACGCAGGTCAGCCAACACGAACGTGTGCCACTACATCCCCGGGCCAAAGGACATCCCGAACCACAGCGCGCACCACCACCTCAAGTCGCTCAAGGACTTCCAGTACCTCGTGGAGGAGTTCAACGGCATCTCGTACCGCGGCAGGATCAAGAATGGCACCATCGTGTTCTAGGTCCTGTTGAATGCACCGTCGTGCTGCAGGTTTTCACACGATACTCCGAACGCCATTGACGAACCTTGCCATACAATGTCTACCAAAAATGATTCACTAGAGGGTCCAGGACGTGCGTGTCGCCATGCGCTTTGACGGCTCTATGAGCAACCATGCCCTGCTCTTTCGCTCTGTCAAGGCCCCCGCATCAGCATGCAGCTGCCTAGTGGCTCGCTCGCTTGGTCAGGTGGAAGCACTGGCGGCACCGGGGTTCATAAAACTCGCTCCCACCGATGAGCTGTGCGTTGAAGGTAGACGACCACAATGCGTCACGATATCATATCAGCACGATCGCCACAGCACCACAAGATAACTAATGAGTCAGGTGGCAGCGAGACGTACCTCGACGGATTGGTCCTTGACGAGGCGGCGGGTGAAGGCTAGAGAGCAGCCATTACACTCCCACGTCAGTCACCTTGACGGTCATCGCAAGTGCTTGGGTTTATAGTGCGAAGAGGAAGCACGCACCCGCGTCTCGCCCGCAGAAGACGCAGATGGCGTTCAGCTTCTCGACCTTCTCGGCCATCGGCACGAGTGCACACACGGTAGCGAACGGCTGCGGACAGACAGATGCACGCAGCACGCAACACAGCAAGCCGAGCACCAGCGCGTGAGAAGATCACGAAGTCTCTTCGACGTGGCCAGTCAATCAGATCGCACCCCACCTTCTTCTCGAACGTCGCGTCCAGCGCGGCAACGATGACGACTTTGCCCATTTCCGTCGCGTCGTGGCAGAATTCGACCAGCTAAGCGTCGCGCGAGCACACACACACACACAAGCAGGCACGTCACACGACTCAGTCCCACTGCGGGAAGAAGGCGATGGCAAGCCGCCGCCGACATGGACTGCCGACATGAGGGCGTGCAACGCGCATGGGATGGGGAAGGCAGCGAACGGACGCACGTCGGGGTAGAACTGGCCTTCATCGATGGCGATCACGTCGAACTCGTTCAGGTACTCGCGCACGTCGTGGAGCTTCTGCACGGGCATGGCCTCGAAGAAGAGCTTGTCGTGGGTCGACAGCATCCTGCTCGGTGTGTTTCCCGGCCAGCAAGCACGTCGGTCAGCCACCTCCTCCGAACACGCTAGCAGCAGCACGAGCCGAGCAGCAGCAGCAACAACAAGAACAACACCACGGGGCGACGTACTCCTCCGAGTAGCGGTCGTCGAACATGTACTTGACCACGAGGCACTCGAGCCGCGCGTGCTGGTAGCGGCGCACGCGGCGGATGAGCTCCGTGCTCTTGCCGCTGAACATGGGCCCGATGATGAGCTGCAGGTTGCCTTCCACGATCGCCATAGCCATCCCGTCCGCGTCTCGGCCTGTGTCTCGGCCTGCGTCTCGCAAGGGAAGCGTCCAAGTGGTCGGCGCAGAGCCTGAAGCGCGTTGCTGGCCGCCGTGGGACGGAGAGGAAGAAATGGGCGGCGTCGACAACGACGCGACTTGGCGTGAGTATTCGGAGCCCTTGAGGCGCATCACGAGTCAGACGCACGAGAACACGCACACCAAACACACACTACATTCGGTTCATGTAGGTTTCGACACCTTTTTCCAGGACGCACTTCTCTCATTCACAACCTTGTGTTTCCTGGAATAAGGTCCCTAAACGAGGATCGTAGCCATTCGCGGCGCGCTTCCATTCCGCCCAGTCATTTCTCTTCTTGGAGTCGACGGTCAGTCAGCATGGTGGGCGAGCAGGAGGCGGCGCGCAAGAGCTTCTTCGTGGCGTTCGTGCCGGCGGACGCGGCCCAGCCGCTGGCCGAGTGGTCCGTGGCACTGCCCGAGGACAAGGAGGCGCAGATCGGCTGCCTGACGGAGCGCCTGCGCGCACACTTCAAGGCGGGCGGCGGCGCCTCGTCGGCGCAGGAGCAGCAGGAGATCTTCAAGAAGCAGATCCTGAGCCAGTTGCCCGCGGGCGCCTCCATGAGCGACGACATGCTGCAGATGATGCTGCAGGTGAGTGTTGAATTGCATGACTGTGTGACGGCGAAAGGGGAGGCTAACGGCGGTCGGCGACGGACAGATGGACAGCCTCGTGGACTCGGTGCCTCTGGTGCTCAACACGCGCGCCGTGCAGCACGTGGGCGTCAACCTGTACGTGGACGACAAGGGCACGGCCAAGGGCCTGCCGGTCAATGTGCGCGCGTCCGCCATCGTGCAGGCGTGCGGCAAGATGCTCGAGGTGCGCGGCGACGCCTTCATCGGCCGCGTCTTCGACAACGGTGCGTCGTGGCCTTCTTGGTCGCTCCTCTTCCCACGTCCATCCACTCACTCGCTCGTCGAACAATCAATGGAGCACAGACGACGACTTTGTGCGCATGGACTTCCGGCTGGACGAGCTGTCGACGGACGCCGAGTGGGTGCAGATCGCCAAGCAGCAGGCGGCGAGCAGCGCGGCGACGGCGGCCCCGGCCGCGGCGGCCAAGCGCCACGTGGTGTCGTCGCTGAAGCGCGTGTGCGCGGCCGCCATGTGCTCCAAGGACGGCACGCTGCGCTGCTCTCGCTGCAAGAACCAGTACTACTGCAGTGCCGCGTGCCAAAAGGCCGATTGGAAGACCCACAAGGCGTCGTGTGTCAAGGCGTAACAAGCTAGGACGTTCTCCCAATCCGTTGCGCCTCGAGCACTTGTTGTGTGTGTCTGGAGTGTGTGCGTTATGGATGCGTGCCAACGAGTCGCGCCTTGCGTGGTGGCTCTTCGATCGGACGATCACTGACTTTGTGGTGATTGATCCAGCGACTGAAGACCCGGACGCGAGTCTGACATGGCAGCCCAACGCTTGAACTTCCATGGATGGAGGTCACGGATCACGCTGCTCTGGTAACGGCGATACCTCAGCACTGCTGCGACCGTCGAGCAGTGCCGAGCGCATCTGTCGGCTATTCTTGCCACCGCAGGAGGAAAACGACTCGGTATCAATCGCCATGCGCGCGGGACGCTGTGTCTCGAGACCGACCAGGCGAAGGGAAACGTCACCTGCACATTGCGATCGGCCATCGCGCACCATCGCAGCCAGTCGCGTCCCGTCTGGAACGTTCCCCTCGACCTCTCGAGCCATGCGACCCGCATTGGTCCGCGTCGATCTGTGGTGTCCATGGATTCTAAATCGGATCAACCCACCAACTGAGCGACCGTCGTTGGCTTGGGCCGTGTGACGGCACACCAGTCAACGCGACGCTGCGGCTCGAATGGCACCAACGGAGGAAGAAAACATGGGAATGCGGTGCCCGAGCCTTCCCGTCGCCAGTCCGTCGCCATTTTTTCGTTTGCGTCGTCGTCGAGTGCTCCGTGCGTGGGGGGTTGCCCCAGAATTCTCGCCCCGAGGCGGTCTTCACAGCTGGAAACGGTCTCCCTCTCGCGTTGCCCCGCTCCTCACTCTTTCAGCAGTGGATTGTTGAGCGCCAAGGCCAAGCCAGTCACAATGGGGCTCATCAATGCTCCCAGCGCTGCGCTTGCTGTCCTGCTGTCGTTGGATGTCGTCGTCTTCATCAATGCCCATGCAGCAGCGAGCCGTGCCAGCGAAACCACAAGCGTCGTCGACCCGACAGACATCACCAACGCGACTTGGACCCCGAACGAGAAGGAGCAGGCCACGGCGAGCATGGCGGCCACATCCACGTCGACTGCTGCGCTCAGTATGCAGACGACTGTCCTGTTGGTGTGCTTCCTGCTGCTGGTTGTCGCGGGGCTGAGCTGCTTCGTCTACTCGGTCTGCGGGCGCTGGAAGCTCAAATTGTCCGAGTCGGGCATCGTCACGCCGGACCGGCGCTCGCGGCGGCGACAGCACCGCTCCACCAGCTTCTTCCGCGAGGACTTGCTGTGCGACGACGAGCTGACGCGGCTCTGGGTCTGCTGGTACTGCGACTTCGCCAACTACGAGATAAAGACTCGTTGCGCCTTATGCGGCCACGAGAAGAAGGACAAGCACGCCAGTGATGGTGATGGTGGCAAGTCGCCTCGGAGTCGCCCGGAGACGCTCACAGCAGTGTCCATGACGTCCACTGCCGTGTCGCCCTCACCTGGGAGCTCGGCGGGCTCGGGCTCGTTCGGCAACCTCCCGGTAAGCGATACCGCGATGCTTCAAACACTGGAAGAGGCGCTCATGTCCCCGCCTTCGCCGAGCTTCTTCTTTGCGACGTCACCCAACGCCGACTTGCCATTCGCCTTCGGCCAGGCTCCTCCTTCCCCGACTCCAATGTCGACGCAGACCCTCGTATGTACGCCACGCTCGCAGCGCAGGAAAGAGTGGCAGCCGACGCTCAACGACAGGAACGAGCTCGTGTGGAAGCGCCACGCATCGATCGACTGCTCGTCGCAGTCACCGGCACACGCTTCCGCTTCGCTGTCCAACGCCACGACCGGCAGCACGACTGCATCTGCGGACACCCCACCGTCGACAAGAGCTTCCAGCGGGAGCGTCGAGTCCGTCGACGCGATCGTCAACGCGACGGCGTTCGTGACCCGCAACGAAGTGACATCTGAGCACCCGCACGGCCTCGTCAGTGTGTCGCCGGCCGACCAAGCGCCTGCGTACCCGCCCTTCCATCCGATCCCGCTCCGAGGCACGACCAGTGCTACAAGCCCACGGTCGACGTCTGCTTCTCAAGCGTCCAGCGTCCCGGAAGACCGGCTGTCGGCTGGCATGGACCCGTTCGCGCTCGAGTCGTTGCGCACGCTGCTGTTCCCTGAGAAGCACCGTTGGTTCATGCAGGAAACGACCGGCATGTTGAATGCCCGCTTCCCGACGGCCCCACCGACGTCGCCGCCTCGCAGCCAGCACCAGCAGACGGCGGGCGCCTTCACCAACGACCTCTTACTGCTGGCCTCACGGCAGTATCTGCTGTGCTCGGCCGTGTCGGGACTCATGAGTGTGTCCAAAGACCAGCTCCGGCGTCGTCCACTGCGCGTCCAGTTCGCTGGCGAGCCAGGCTTGGACGCTGGAGGCGTCGTGCGCGAGTGGTTTGCGCTCACGGTCGCGGCCTTCCTCGATGACAGCGCTGGCCTCTTCCAGTGTGTCAATTCCCCCATCGACGGACTCTCGTACACCGTCAACTTGAACGCGAAAGCCGCGTGCGGGGCAACCGGCGACGACCAGTACTACCTGCTGCAGTTCCGCGCGTTCGGGCGGCTGCTGGGCAAGGCGCTGCTCGAGGGTCACCTCGTGCCTGCTCTGCTATCCGACACGCTCTTCAAGCTCATCCTTGGCGCGCCGCTGTCGTTCGCAGACCTCGCAGCGCAGGACCCTGGGCTCGCACAGAGCCTGCGGCAGCTCTGGGACTCGCCGCTGCCGGAAGGCGCCGACGAGGACGACGCGTTCGACCTCGACTTCTCGGTGTACCACCCGGCTACTGGCGTCGTCGACCTCAAACCCGGCGGCCGCGACGTTCTCGTTCGCCAAGGCAACAAGCGCGAGTACGTCGCGCTGTTCGTGCAGTGGCAGCTCGCGCTGTCTGCACGCCGCGAGGTCGGCGCGTTGGTGAGCGGCGTGCGCGATGTGCTGCCGCCGCACCTGCTGGCACCGTTCGACTACCAGGAACTGCGGCTTTTGATGTGCGGCGCGCCATCAGAGATCGACATGGACGACTGGGAGGCGCACGCGACGCTCGTCGTCGCCAAGAAGTGTCCGTACGCGCGTGCTGCGCGAGTGGCGCGCTGGTTCTGGCGCGTGCTGCGCGAGGAGATGAACGCCGAGGACCGCGAGAAGCTGCTGCAGTTCGCCACTGGCAGCCCGCGCGTGCCCGTCCTGGGCTTCAAGGCGCTCACGACCAGCGACGGCCGCCTGTGTCCGTTCACGCTGCACGTGCTGCCCCGCAGCGAGTGCCCGTTCCCGAGAGCCTTCACGTGCTTCAACCGGCTCGATCTACCGGCATTCCGCAGCGAGCGCGACCTGAGGGACGCACTCGAGCTCGTCGTGCGTGGAGACGTCACCGGCTTCTCCATTCAGTAGGCGTGTCGATGACGTCGCTCGCTGTGATCGATCGATCGATCCGAGTGCAACCGGAGGACCTGCCGACCCTGCAGGTGATCCCCATCGAGGTCAGCCGCCTCAAGCTGCAGAGCACGAGCACGACTTGTTCTCGCACGGGCACACGAGCCACTGAGTGCTTCAGGGCGTTGCGCTGAGCCTCAACACGGACTCGCAGGCGCGCCATCTCCTTGCTCGAGCACATCGACGCGAGTTGCTGCGTGAGACTTGCTTCAACCTGTTCAGGTTCAGCAATAAGTGTGCTGTAAGATATGTGATTCGAATCACCGATTATCAATATAGGGTTGAATTATGGCTCACCGTATCCTTCCACGATAGGTGCGATCTCGACGTGGTCACTTCTTGAGGTTCTCCCCCTTGTTCTCTGTTCATCAGCATCAGGCTCGGGAAAGGCAGGAAGAAGGCGGGAAGTGTCGGTCGCCGCCGCTCGCTGCCTGGACGCGCGACCAAGAGGAGACCGAGAAGCAGGAGACGCAGGAGAAGCAGTGGCCGACCGGTAGGTGAAGCCGCCCGCGGACGCCATGGAGGGGGACGGAGCGCAGCGCGCGGCGTTCCGGTCGACAACGGTCGTGACGGGGTTCGAGGGCAAGATCGAGTGCGTGACGCACTACTCGTCGCGCGTCGTCGTGGGCTCCAAGGACGGCCGGCTGGTCATGTACGACACGCGCAAGGGCACGTCGACGGCCGGCGCGTCCTACACGTTCGAGCACGGGCAGGCGGTGGAGCAGCTGCTGGCCGTGCCGCACATCCGCATGCTCATCGTGGTCTCGAACGGCGAGCTGTCGGCCCACGGCGCGACGGACCTGCAGCCGCTGCGCTTCGACTTCTCGCGCGTCAACCAGCACAAGGTGCGCCTCGTGTGCATCAACCTGCGCGGGCCGCCGCACTTCCGCCTGGGCGTCGCCATGCTGCGCCGCAAGGCCGTCGCCATCTACCAGTTCCAGAGCGCCGACAAGTCGTACGCCTTCCTGCGCGAGTTCGTCACGCAGGACGTGCCCGAGGCCATCGCCTGGTACCGCAACAAGGTCGTTGTGGGTTTCCGCAAGGACTACTACCTGCTCAACGACAAGACGGGCGACGCCACGCCGGTCAACTCGCCGGGCATCCAGGACCCAAAGGTCTACCCGATCGTCAAGCTGCTGCCCAAGGAGGAGATCCTCATCTCGGTCATGGACCGCGTCGGTGTCTTCGTCAGCTTCACGGGCGACGCGCTGCCCAAGAACTCGATCACCTGGTCGCAGTCCCCGCGCGCGGTCGAGTTTACGTCGCCCTACCTCGTCGGGCTCATCCCGCACGTCGGCGTCGAGATCCACAGCATCTCGGACCAGAGCTTCGTCCAGACGCTCTCGCTGCCGCGCGCCGCCTGCATCTTTAGCAACGGCATGAAGTGGGACATGGAGCCACGCCCGCAGGGCGACAGCGAGGACGTCGTGATCGTCGGCGTCCGCGAGAGCGACAACACGTCCTCGGTCGTCAAGGTGGAGCAGATGCCGCTGGACCAGCAGATCGGCGACTTGCTCGACCGCGGCCGCATCGACGAGGCGCAGGACATTGTGCGCAAGTCCATCTCGGGCCTCCCGTCGGACAAGCAGCGCAGCAAGATCAAGCGGTTCCAGCGCCAAGCCACCGTCGCGCTGCTCCGCCGACTCGAGTTCGACACGGCGGCCGACTACATGTACCGCGCGGCGGTGGAGCCGTGCGAGTTCATCGCCTTCTTTCCCGACATGCAGTGCGCATCGTTCGCGTACGAGCCGGCCATTTTCAAGCCGGAGGTGCTCCCGCGCGGGTCGAGCGGGTCGCCGGACATCAAGGCGGTCATCCAGGACACACTGTCGTCCTCTGCACGTTCGTCGCTCGCGCCGGAGATTGCGCGCGCGGACGTGAACGACCTCATGACCGCGGCGACCAAGGCGCTGATGAAGTTCTTGGTCGCGTACAAGAAGCACGTCAAGGACAAGCATCGTGCGCGCACACGCTCTCAGTCGACGCGCTCGCGCTCGCTGTCGAGCTCCTCGATGGGCTCCAAGGACACTCGTCGCGTGGAAGCCATCGACACGGCGCTGTTCCGCTTGTACGTGCAGTTCAACAGGCAGAAGGAGCTGCTGCACCTGATCATGGACCCGAACCCGGACGCTGAAGGCGGCGGCAGCGCGCTGGAGCTCGAGTCGTGCCGCGCGTTGCTGATCAAGAACAAGCTGTACTACGAGTGCGCGCAGCTGCTGCTGGCGCACCACAAGTACGACGAGTGCCTCGAGGTGTTTGCGCTGCTGCACCACGGCGAGTACAAGCAGTCGAGCCTGCCCAAGTCGCCGCTGGAGGCTGCGATCGACGTGTTGATCGCGGTGCCCGAGGACCAGAATGAGTTTGTGTTCCAGCAGTCGGTGTGGATCATGAAGGCCACCCCGCCGAAGGTGGCGCTGCGGATATTCACGGAGCGCCGGCCGCCCATGCCGTCCAACGACGTGGTGGCGCATCTGCGCAAGCACTCGGACGACCCGGCGATCGTGCAGAAGTACCTCGAGACGCTGGTCAAGAGCGACCGCGACAACTACCTGAGCAGCAGCGGTGGCAGTGGCGCCGCGAGTACTCGCGACCGCGGCGCGTCGAATGCGGACCCACTGGGCGTGAACGACAGCTACAGCCACTTCTTGGCGGGCGACAACGATGAAGACGACTCGCTCGTCCCCGAGGGCTCGGCGGTGGAGCCGCACCACACGCGTCTGGCGCTCGAGTACCTGGAGGAGACGCTCAAGCTGGTGGCGGCCGGAGAGGTGCCGTCCAAGTCGCACCCGGGTCGTGAGCAAGGCGCACTGGGCGACGCGCGCAAGCGACTGCTCAAGTTCCTCAAGGCGAGCTCGTCGCGCTACGACGTGGAGCCACTGGTGGCCAAGATCAAGGGCACGACGTTGTACAACGAGTTCGTGATCCTGTGCGGCCGCGGCGGGCTGCACGAGGACGCTGTGCGCGCGCTCGTGTACGAGCTGAACGACCTGCGCGGCGCCGAGAGTTACTCGGTCAAGTATGGGAGCCGCAGCGCGAGGAGCTCGGCGAGCAGGAAGAAGGGCCCGGCATCGTCGTCGTCCTCCGTGGAGCGCAACGACGCGCTGCTGGAGCTGCTCAAGCTGTGCTTCAACCCGCAGGACGAGTCGAAGAAGACGACGTTCCACGACTTTGGCTTCCAGCTGCTGGGCCGCCACGGCAAGAGCCTGGACGGCGAGGCCGTGCTGGCGCTCGTGCCGCCCACGACGCCGCTCGCCAAGCTGTCCGAGTACTTTGCGCAGACGCTGCCGCACAGCGCGCACCAGGTGCGCGAGCGGCACATCGCCAAATCGCTGTCCAACATCTACAACCTGCAGGTGCAGTGCGAGCGCGTCGACAAGCTGAGCGGCAGCGTCGAGATCGACCAGGGCACGCTGTGCCAGGCCTGCAAGAAGCGCATCGGCGACATCGTCTTCGCCGTCTACCCGAACGGCGTCGTCGTGCACTACAACTGCACGGGCGGCAACCTCGAGGTGTGCCCCGTCACGGGCGAGAAGTTCGCCTAGACGACGGATGGACGGTGTTGTGTTGGATAGTCGAGTCGCTTTGTTCATCCTCAACAACGCATGCACGTGCCTTTTGCGCCGCTCTCCTCCGCACTACCAAGTGACCCTGATGACGCTCGCATTGTTCCCCTCCCTGCCTCTCACCGCCGCTCCTCCTTGGCCTGCATGTAGTTGCGCACCGAGCCGTAGAGGTCGTGCCCGAGCTGCGCGCGGTCCTCCTCGCTGAAGGCGTCGCACACCTTGAGGTGGTCGTCGATGCTCTCGCGCGTGCGCACCAGGAACATGTGCGCGCACGCGGACGCCGGGCGACCCAGCTCGCCCGACACGTACTCTGTGAACGTGACGTGCTTGCGCGTCTCGAGCACCACGACGCGGCCGTTCTCCAGTCGGCCCGTGGGCACCCAGGCGCCTGCGTCGGCCTTGTCGACGCTGTCGGGTCGCGAGAAGACGCACACTGGCTGCCCGCGCAGATGGCTGCACAGCTTCTTCTGGATGAGCCGGCGCAGCCGCAGGAACGCGAGGCGATACGCCGGCTTCTTGCGCTTCGGGTTGCGCCAGCTGGACGCCTTGCCGACCGACGACGTGGCCGTCGACATGGCCGACGACACGCTCGATGTCGGCGAGCTCACCGTCGCTGCTCGCTCGTCGCGGGTGCTGCCGCTGCTGCTGCTGGCGCCGGCCGCGCTGCTCGTCGCTGGCGCGATCAGGTCCGCCACGCGCACGGCGGTGGACGCAGCCAGCTTGGGGATGCACACCGCTAGCGCGTCGCGCAGGGCCTGCTCGTCCGCGTGTTGCTGCTCAGCTCGCCGCTGCTCGCTCCGCTTCATGAGTGACGCCAGGCCGCTCGGGTCGAGCCCCAGCTCCGAGCGCTGCGCTTCATACAGCGCCAGCGCCGCGCTCGGCGACTCGCTCTCGCCCGTGGTCAGCACCACGTCCTGTACGTTGATGTTGCACCGCCACCGCTGGCGCTGTGATCTGCTCTGCGTGCCAACCGGCGCCGCCACCTGCTGGATGGCCGGCACGCCAGAGTAGGCGAAGCGCAGGCCGTGAATGGTCACGGCGGAGGATGCCGGCTTGGACTTCTTGGCCGGCGGCGCGCCGCTCGCCACCGACCGCTCGCGCTCCTTCACGCTGATCAAGACGCTCTGGTTGCCACATTGAAAGCCTCTACGTCAGTCTCCTGCCCATGCTGCGAGCAGGACGGACGGTCGGGACGTGTGAATACCTGCACCAGCCGCACGGAGTCGGCGTCGGCGTCTTTCGCCAGCTGCTCGAGCTGCTGCAGATCGCGCACGAACGCGGCGCGCGTGCCGTACTGGTACGTATTGAGCCTCTTGAGTACCGTCAGGCAGTGCGCGCGGAACTGCAGCGCGTTCCCTGGCGCCGCATCAGCAAGCGTCGACCCGGAGGGAGTCGCAGCAGGAGTCGCTGGAGGCGGCTGGCCGTGGCTCACAGTGCCCGCCACCGCGCGCGCCGTGAGCGCCACGGCAGGAAAAGGGGGGTGAGGGAGCAAACGCAGGCATTCGAGATGCGCGAGGTGCTTGATGACGGGCGTGAAGGCGTCGCGCAGGCGCTCGTTGAGCGCCGCGATCTCCATGCCGCTCTGCACTGGTGACCAAGTGTGAGCTTTGTGTCGGTTTGCATTCAGTTATTGAATACATGTGTCAAATGAAATCGAACGATGCAATACGTTATGGTGATCATGCGAATCACATATGAGACCGCGCGGGACGAAATGATACTTACATACATTTTATTCGTTTCGAGAAAAATGCCCTCAAAGATTGGACACGTGTTTCCGTACCTAAGTGAAGTTTCGAGAAAACGCGACTTTTGTGTTTGTCAAAAACTAAAACGGCACCAACTGCATCCAAGCGGCACCATGAGCAACGAGAGCGAATGCGACGCCGCTAGCGCGCCGGACGACAGTGGCGACGAGAACTGGGAGGAAGAGGCGGAGGAGGACGCGCAGTCTGAGCAGGACCCGGAGGAGGAGTGGGGCGAGACAGCCTCTGCTGTGCGCGTGGATGTCAAGGACCGCATCGTGTCGCTCATCCAGGACGACGAGTGCGGAGCGTGCGTGCAGGGCAAGGAAGACCAGCTCCACCACTTCTTCCAGTCGCTCGACAAGCTGTCGAAGGACGAGCGCAAGGCGAGCATCATGACGGCGCTGGCCATCCTCAAGGAGACCGACACGGCCAGCCAGCGCCGCGGCTTCGGCCTGCGCGACAAGTACGCCTACTTCTTGCCGTTGGTCGGGCGCGTGTGCCGCTCCACGTTCTACAGCTCCTACTCCGTCTCCGCGGCGACGATAGCACGCTTCAGGGCGCGAATCAAGGGCGGCGACTTCTCGCCAAAGCCGCACGGCGGAAAGAGCAACCTCAACGCCTTCCGGATCGACACGACGTGGCTAATTGAGTGGTTCGTGAGCCTCGCGGCCAGGATCGGAGACGTCGTACCGATCCGTGTCCGACAGCAGCGAACAGTAGACGGCCGTGTAACGCGCTACTACTCCCCCAAAGACTACACCTTGCTGCCGGCGCACCTGAACTGGGATCGCCTCCACGAGGAGATGCTACACTACGTCGGCGATCAAGGCCTGGAGGTCGCCGTCCCCGCCGCCTCGACGATGAGGCAGCTCCTCTCTGAGCGCTGTCCGACGATCCGTATTCGCTCCGTGAGGAGCAACATCTGCGACGAGTGCGCCATCTATCAGTCGCGCCTTCGGACGACGCCAACCACCGACGAAACCGAGGCTTTCGGGATTCACACTGCAGCGGCTCGACGAATGCGGTACGGAGACTTTGGTCGCATTTGGTTTCACGGCTGATGTTCGACTCATTATGTTTTGTTCTTGACATATGACTAGCCAAGACTATCGGAACGACATGGACAACTTGTCGGACGAGCACACGGTGATCGTCATCGACTACAGCCAGAACCTGACGCTGCCAAGCGTCGCCAGCACGCCGTAGCAGTGGTATTTCATGTTCATGTGGGCCGTGAACGTCTTCGGCATCTACTACGCGAACAGAGCGATCCAGTACAACTTCGTCTATGGAGAAGACGTTGCTGGCAAGGGATCGGAGGAGGTGATCTCCATGCTGAGCTACTTCCTGCGCAAGGTCGCCGGGCTCCAAGCCCCGAAGCGCCTGACTATCGACGCCGACAATTGCACCGGGCAGAACAAGAACAACTTCGTCGCTAAGTACCTACTGGCCCTCGTCCACACGGCCACGCTCGAGCGCGTCGACCTGAAGTTCTTCGTGAAAGGCCACACGAAGAACGCGGTGGACCGGGGCTTCGGCCACGTGAGGAAGAAATTCGCGCGGACGGACGTGTGGACCATGGACCAGCTCGTGCGGTTGGTGGACGATGCGGCGACTTCGTCCGCGACCGTCCCCATCAACGCCGACAGCGACGTCTTCAAGAGCTTCAAGGGCATGTTAACCGAAGCCTACCGCGACATCCCCGGGATCCGCAAGTACCAAGTATTCTCGATGCTGAAGGAGCTCCCGGGCATGGTGCACTGCCGCGTCGGCCCCGACGACGAGCCCGTGGAGTTCGACCTCCGCCGCGTCTACGACGGCATCAAGGTGGACGGCCAGCGGGTCGAGTTGCTGTTCGAGGAGGCCCTGACCGCCATGCCGCCGCCGAAGCCGAACACGGAGAAGATTGTGCAAATGCACGAGAAGGTGCGCCCGTATGTGCCCGACGAGTACCGCAACGACATCCTGTACGCGCCGCCGACCGAGAGCCAAGTGAAAGAGGCGAGGACGATCAAGCAGGTCAGGACCGCCAGGCGTAAGAGCAAGGACGCCACCAAGCCCACGGCAGCGGGCCCCGATGAGACAGCAGTCCACCAATCTGGAGGAACCACGCTCAATGCGCAGCCGAAGGAGGCAGGACCCCCTACTCCGAAGAAGGCGAGGAAGCAGCTGTGATAATCTTTGCAGTTAATCGAAATGACGCTTTCGTCAAACATTCAAGCAAATCGAATGATACCGATTTTCGACGTCGAAAACAATCTCCCGGTTGTGTCGAAATCAGAGAATCCGGAACAAGACCCACTTTTTCGCCATAAAGGAGACCGAATTTGGCAATTCTGACACCGCCATCGGATCCGCAAGACGATTTTACCCCATAAAACCTAAATTCCCAAAAATGGCTTTTTGATTTTTTTGGGGGGCACCTTTTTCAGACCGCTGCCGTTTGGCGGGAAATTTGACTTTTGAACGAACCAGCATACCAAAGTGAAGAGGAAATCGCGCGCTTCTTCGTGGTGCCCTCAGATTCGATTTGGATAAAATGTATACAAGTATCATTTGGTCTCGCGCGGTCTCATATCTTACAACACTTATTGCTCAAGCGGCACTTGATCCAGTTGAAGTCGAAGCGACCATGCCGAGCCCTACGAGTCCGTGTTGAGGCTCAGCGCGACGCCCTGGAGCACCCAGTGGCTCGCGTGCTCGTGCGAGAACAGGTCGGCCTCGAAGACGAGCCCGACGCCCATGGCGTTGCGCCGCGACTGCGTCACGTACACGGGCGTGCGGAACGTGTTCTGCAGCTTGAGGCGGCTGGCCTCGATGGGGATCACCTGCAGGATCGGCAGCTCCTCCACGAGCTGCTTGGGCAGCTGCGGCGCGAGGCAGCCCCTGTCCAGGTCCCACGACGCGCCTTCGAGGTACAGCCCGCGCACGTAGCAGCCCGTTTCGGGCTTGTCCACCACCTGAGACTCGTGCGTCAAGGACGTCACCCTCGTGTACAGCGTCGACTTGTCGAGCGGCCAGTTCTTGGCGCGGCACGTGGCCTGCACAAGCGCCGTCAGGTACGACTCGGGGATGCCCAGACCCGAGAGCCACATGACCTTGGGGTCGCCGTGCTCGACCCAGCTCATGTACTGCGCGAACCGCTGCGTGAAGTGCTCCATCCAGCTCCCGAGCGGCTTCTCCGTCTTCGGACACAGGTTGCGCCACATGTTGGGGAGGAAGCCGTCGTACAGCGCGTTGCCCAGTGCGTCGAGCTCGTCGCTCATGCCGATCTCACCCACGAGTGCCTTCTGCAGATCGCCGAGCGACACCGTCATGCGCGCAGTGAGCAAGTTCCAGCGGTCGAGCTCCTGCAGCAGCACGACCTGCGTCGGAGACGGCGGGCCTCCCAGCTTCTTTCGGATCAAGTCGACGTCCACTTGGTCCGGGACCTTGGACTGGATGTCGCTCGCGACGCCGCCGATGTAGTCCTCGCGGGAGATGCCGGCGCCCGACTGCGCCGATCGAGGCTGCAGTGAGATGAGGTCGCGCCACACAGACTTGGACATGTTGGTGTAGTAGCCGATCTCGGCGTTCGGATGCAGCCCAAACACGGCGGGGCTATTGGTCAAAGGGAGCGTCTCCACCGTGTCGACGTACGTTGCTAGCTCCTGCGCGCTCTTGCCTTCCGCTGCACCCCCAGGGAGGCAGTAGTCAAAGCCGGACCGACTGAAGTAGAACCGCTGACAATCGTCAAAGAGGAAGTCGCCCATGTACTCGGACAAATACGTCGTGAGGATGCGGCGGTCGTAGTCGTCGCTCACACGACCACCGTACATGGCGTCTCCGATCAGGTACTTGAGCGAGCCCCACGGCAATTGCTCGTCCTTGTCGACGAACGCCTTGTACAGATACAGACTCAGCAGCTTGCGCGAGATGTTGAAATCGGACTCGTTGAAGTCGTAGCTGACGTTCCAGCCGATCTTGCCGTACTTTCGCCGCTCCAGCACGACTGCGTGCAGGAAGCACAGCACATACACGAGCGCCTTGAACGATGGGTTGGGGCACTCGTCGAGCGTCGACTGATCGAGCTTGGAGTACATGCTACGCATGTTCTGCTTGAGGCCGTCGGGTGGTTCCGTCACAACCTTGAGAGATCGCTGCAGGATGCCGAGCGGGAAGCGGTCCGTAGGCTCCGTTGTCAGCCAGAGGCGAAAGTCCTTGTGAGGCTTGTGCATCGCTAAGAGCATTTTCTCCAGCGTGCGCAGCCAACTAGCCAGCAAGTGGCAGTTCTGCAGCAGCACCCAGTGGCCGCGCGTGTACCCTGCCTCGAGCATTTGCTCTGCCAGCGGTCCTTGGCCTTGGCCCAGCGCCAAGAACTTGAATCGGTGACCGGAGAACCCGAGCTCGTCGCCGAGCGTCTGAATGTCGCTCTGCGGATCCGCGCCGGGACTCAAGATACAGACGATTGGAGCGGTTGGAGCACTCTGACCGTATATCCGCGCGTAATCCAGCACTGGCGGCTGCACGTACTTCTCGCCCATGACGCTGACTACGAACAGCTTCATCGCATTGTAGACACGGTCTTGTCGGAAGCAGCGGAACACAAGCAACTTCTGCAGGTCGGACAGCTTGTCCGTGTATCCGCACGGGAGCTCCGCCAGCTCTGGTGCCTCGAGGTCATACCACTGCTTCCACACGTCCATGTTCTTCGTGAAGTCTTGAAGGAGCGTGCTGAACGTGTCGTTCAGCTTGGTGAGGCAGAGCAGGTCTTTCCACCCGGCACCAGACATCCACGTAAGTGACTCAGGCTTCGGTTGGGACGCAGCATCTAACGATGTGTCGCCCTTGAGGAAAAAGTCGAGCTCCGCACGGTCGAGTTCGTCCGCAGACGCCATGATCATGCACGTCATTTGGAACGAGAACATGAGCTTGTGGCGCTCGAAGATGCCTGTGCACGTGTAGTCGTACATCATGTCGGTGATGGACTGGATCATGAACTTGAGGCGTTTCTCGAGCACGACGTCGCGCTTGGCGTTGTCCAGCGCATTGTAAAAGACGGTGAGGAAGCTCGCGAGTGAGATCTCGTACATCTTCATGATGGTCGAGAGCGCCGACATGGCGAAGTACATGATGGACCCACGAAGCGCCACAGGGGTGTATACTGCTCGTGCCTTGGTGATCTCATCTTTCGTGAAACTGGAGAGCTCCAGCTTGGTGCCGATCTCCGTCGCTTTACTCTTGGTCTCGTCAAGTGTCGCGATCAGCTCTTCGTTGTCCAGAATGTTGCCAGTACTGTTCGAGAGCTCCCGCAGCAGTGTATCTTCGAGTTCGACCATCATCTGCGTGTTCTCGGACATCTCCGTCACGAGCTCGCGGTATTGGTCTTCCAAGTCCGGACGCTCGTGCGCGACGACGACGTTCAGCAGTTGGTTCGCCAAGCCACCTTGCGTGACGCTGTAGTTGACAATCATGGTCTTGCCCATGACCTCAGGCGAGTAGTGCGGATTCGCAAGCTTTGATGTGAAGTACAGCCGGAAGTTGGCGTCCCATTCGACGTTCTTGTCGCCAAGCTTGATCATGCGCTGCGAGCCCTCCATGAAGGTGCTCTTCTCGAGCACGGGGTCGAGGATCGGGTCCAGTTCTTCGTCCACACTCTCAAACAGGAACGGGTTGCCGAACTGAATGGCGAGCTCGAGATGCTTCATGAAGTCTGCATCGCTCAGCGTCTTCACTGTAAGGTTGTTCTTTTCCTCCCGCTTCTTGATCCAGTTGACCGCTTGCTGCTGCGGATCGATACACAATGGGAATCGACTCGCTTTCGTGGTCAGGATGCCGTTCTGCACCGAGTGCTCGTCCGCAGGCAGGCCTTCCGAAACCCACTTTTGGATGGTAGCGTCGTTGGTGAGCGACCGCTCAAGGCGGAAAGGAGAGGTCACGGGCAGCCCTCGGGACTCAATGTCCGAGAAGAAGTCTCGGTACACGAGGTCGGAGCGGTAGTCAAAGCTGAAAGCGCCTGCATAACTGAGAAAGCTCGCAGTCAACAGACAGTCACCGGTCAAGCGTTCACCTTGCAAGCGCAATGCCTCCACGTCTTTCGTCCAGCGACCTCGCTCCGACGCCAAGCCTGCTAGGAGCTTGCTTGCGGCCTGAAGACGCTTCTGCATCTGATCGGCTTGGGTCTTGAGACCCTGGAGTTCCGTGTTCGCCTGCTGGAACTGTTGCGAGAGAGTATCGAGCTCCGTCTTGAGCCGCGTCAGTGTCTCCTTGAGGTCAGCGAGCTCCTGCTCCTTGGAAGCTTGCTCCTTCTCCATCGTCTTGACCTTGAGACGCAGAGGTTCGACGTTCCTGGCAACGTCATAGTATTTGGTGATGGCGACAACCCAAACAAGCAAGCCGGCGCCAGCCCTGGAGATGGACTTCATGTTCTCGACGTTCAAGTCCGGGTTCTTGAAGAACGTCTTGATCTTGGTGATCATCTTGGGCGAGATCTTGTCCTTCTCGTACTCTTTGAGAAGCCCGAGCAGGTTCGGATTACTCAGCATGACCTTCGCACCCTTCCAATCGAGGTCTAGCTCCTGTCCTGTGGGCTTGAGAATTAGCACGCACATGCACACAGACATGACAAGCGGCGGAGGGGACGCGAACGACTTGATCTCGGTCAGGTCTGCCTTGGACAGCTCTTGGAGCGCTGACGCGGCGGCTTCCACTGCTGGAAGCGCCTCAAGCAGTGCCGCATCGGCCTCCTCCTTCTCGCGAGCAATCAATATGGACGCCTTCTCGCACTCGATCTGCGTCGCGGCGGCAACCTCTTGCTGCTTGGTTGCCACCGTGGACTTTTCCTCAATCGTCTTGATCAGCGCCTCGCATGCCAGCGTCTTCTCATCCACAACGATTTTCTTCTCGGACAACTCGATCTGCATGCGGTCGACTGCTTCTGCCGCTTCCACCAGTTTGGCGAGGCCACCTTTCAAGCGAGAGACGCTAGCTGTCACCTTGGCAGTGTTCTCCTTGAGCTGTAGGCGATAGTTGGCCAAGAAGTCGAGGTAGTTCTTGGGTGTGACGTAGTAGTGGCGACGCAACTCCTCGCCAAATTGCCGCGCAACGTCAACGACTCGCATGTGAGCGTGTACCAAATGGTTGGTCACCTGCGCGCGGTGGGCGTCCGGTAGCTTCTCCTCCGCTAGGAAGTACTGTGCGACACTACGCAGTGCATCTTCCGGCCACGGGAAGAACCAGTCAATAACAGTGGCCGAGACCAAGCCGGGGAAATTGCGGCATCGCGTGCGCAGTGTGTTGCCCGATGGAGACATGGCCAGCACGATGTGCAGGTTCTGCCGGCATAGGTTCACATAGAACTTCCAGCAGTTCTCGCTCGTCTCGACAAGCCCGGCAGCCTTGACGCGGTCACGCACAGTCGACGCCAGTCCGTCCTTCTCGTCCTGCTCGAACAGTGCCGGCACCATGCCCGTCGTCAACATGTTGTTGATGAACTCGAGGAAGCCTTCCTCGACTGCGTGTGCGTCCGTGAAGAGGAACACGACGGGTTGCTTGCCGAGTTGGCGGTACAGATCCTTCAGGTTCTCTCGGAACTCTGCCTCACCGTATCCGCGCGTGAGGAAGATCTCGAACAAGGAGTACCCGGCCGTAAAAGCGGCAAGACGAGACAAACTCTGCTTGCCACTGCCTCCGACGCCGATGAGCAAGGCGTGGCCGAGCGGGTTGCGCAGGATCCGCAGGATCCGCGATAAGTGCTCGAGCGCCATCTCAAAGAGCACAAGCACCATCGGCTTGTTGTCGAGGTTGTATGTTTCGAGAGCCTCGTCAAAGATCCCCCGGATGCGCTTGTACGACTCCATGTCCTGGTACAGCCTCGGATCCTCGGTCGACTGACCCGTGAGGCGTCCAATGCAGTCAGCATAGTCGCCGAAGATGATGGGGTCTGTGCTCGCATACTCCACTTCTTGTGGGAAATGCGTCTTGAGAATGGTCCCAATCGCACCGTCGACCAGCGTGTTGTCGGCTGCGCTAGTTAGCCGATCACAGAAGATGCGCTTGATCTCGTTGCGCCATAGCCGAACGATGCCACTGCCCTTGTCGAATTTGTCGGGAGTCGCGAGACAAATGCCCTCGCACACGCGTCCGAGGTCACGCAGGTTGAAAATGTAGTGGAACTTGGACGGCGTCGGCGGTAACTTCTCCAACACAAACTCAAACAGTTGGAGCAGCGCCTCCGTCATCCGCGCACTCTTTTCTTTGATGTCTTCGCTGAAGTTGCGCAAGTAGGTCGACACAATCGACCCGTAGATCTGCTTGAGCACCTCTCGCGTCGGTGGGGTCAAGTTGTACACATTGAACAGCGCCGTGAATCGAGGATCAACCTGGTTACGGCCACCACCCGGGGGACCCATGGCGCCGATGAACTCGAGGTCCTTGAGGATGCGCATATCCAATTCCTTGCCACGGTCGTAGATGCTGCCGCGGCTCATGACGAAGTGCAGCAGCGCGATCGGCTGCTGCGTGCCGTACAAATCCACCTTGGGCATATTCAGATCGTCGATGAACACGATGAGCTTCTTGCCCGCGGGCGGGCCATAGATCTTGCCGGACCGCTTGTCCACATTGGCTTGGATGTTGGTCTGCACGTCCAGACTGCTCGTTCGACTCGAGAAGTTGATATTGAGCGCCGAGAAGGATTGAGGGTCGAGATCTTTGAGGTAGCTCTGGATCGTGACGGTCTTGGCCGTGCCGCTTTCACCCACGAACAGGATGGGACGCTCAGTTTGCATGCAGCGCGCAAGCAGGAAGCTGTAGAGTACCGAGTCGGTCGTTGGCACGAACACGTGAGAGAAGTTGAAAGGTGCCGGCTCAACGTACGGCGTCACGCGCGACTCCCACGCCTGCCATTTGTGCGTCTCCGCGTTGTAGAAGTTCTGATACAGACTTGTCGTAGGCAGTGAGCACTCGGCAATCTTCTTGACAAACTCGTCGAACCGCGCGCGGCTGCTTCCAAGCAAAGCCGCTCCCAGCGACCACACCATGCTAAAGATGAAGATGCCTTCCACGCCAGAGCGATCCCCGGCGACGTCCAGCTCGGGAGGTAAGTACGCATCCAGTGCGTTGCAAAGTTGCTTGCACATCTCCATATTGCTCACTGGGATCACTTGCTGGCACTTGGCAACGATTTCGTCTTTGCTCAGCACGCCTTCGAGAATGAAGTCGACACACCGTGGAACGTACTTGTCAAAGAGTTCGAGCAGCACGTTGCGCTCCGTTGGTGGTGCAACAGCGATTACTTCACTGGCACTGGCGGTGGATGAAGACCCTGCAGCCGGCATCGGGTACTTCTTCTTCAGCCAGCGCTCATAGAATGGTCGATACCCGAGGTTCTTCGGGTCAACCCAGACCATACCGCAGCGACTGATGGTGGCTGGAGACGCATACTGCAAATCAAACGTCTCGCAAATCATGGAGCAGTGGGTCTGCAGACGAATGCGCTCTCCGTTCGGCAGCGTAAGCAGCTTGTTATCGTCCATGACGCTGTTCATGTTCTCGACCCAGACAGCGTCGACGTCGCCGTCGTAGATAAGCCAGCGTTTCTCGTTCTCGCGACCAGCGGGCAGCGGCTGGTTGAGCTCACGGAACAGCTTGGACAGCACGCCATCGGTCCAATCGCGAGTCACGGGGTCCATTGTTCCGTACAGCTCGGCGATCGGTTGCGCCTTCGGGTTCAGTACAAAGATCTTGACGACCTCGTCCAATGCGGCTTTCGATGCAGCAGCCAGCGTGTTCAGTACGAGCGACTTGCCGCCACCTGTCGGTCCAACGATCATTGTCGTGTGCCGCACCAACATGGTCTCGTACATCTGGATGATCTTGTCGACCTGCTCACTGTAGACATGCAGATCTGTTGTGTTGAACTCTCCCGCAACGAGTTCGCTCTCGATCGCATCCTTGAGCGCGGCATAACCAACTCGCGGGCAGTCGAGCCCAGGAAAGAGGTCGTTGATGAGTCCGTGGAAGAGCGGCACGTCCTCAAACACGAACTTTGGCATGTTGCTGTCACGTAGCGCGCGCATGAGCACCAAATCCTCGCTCATGTCACTGTACTCGCGCTTGAGAGCGCCAGCCATGACAAGCACACTCTTCAGAGCGCGGAGACCGAAGTCGTAATGGTACTGCTTGGACAGCTGCTCGCGCGAGAGTTTGTAGAGCACGGTCATTTTCTTGGCAAGCGTCACCGCGAGCTCGAAACCTTCCGAAAACAGCATGATCTGGCAAATCTGCAGCAAGTCCGGCACGATCATGGTCACGGGTCGGAAGAGCGCCTTGAGGTTGTCGGGAAGTTCTGTTCGACCAGCATACCCAGGATTCATGGTGATGAAGAAGCCACATGTGGCAAACCCGGCAGTGCGGTGAATCGCAATCTCGGTGCCGAACCCAATGTCGACGGTTGGTTTGTCGTAGTTGAGCGCGTTCTGAATAGCACGAAGCTGCGCAGACACGACGGACAGCACCTCGATGTTGATGCGGTTGAACTCGTCGAAGCATCCCCAGGCACCAACTTGGACGAGACCGGAGAAGATGCTGCCCATGGCCTTGTAGTCCAGACCTTCACCACAGTTAATGACATAGCAAGGCAGTGCAAGCGACTTTGCCAGATCTTTCACGGTCTCTGTCTTGCCGGTACCCGCAGGGCCCGCAGGTGAACCGCCGAGCTTGAACGTCAGCGCCTGAGTGAGAGTCATGTAGCAGCGATCTGTGAGCGGCGTGATGACCAACCGCCCATTGAGACCCATATACTCGTAGCCGTAGCGGAAGTTGCCAGTGCACTGACTGATCACCACGTCGTCCACGTCTTTCTTCCAGTAAAAGCGAAGCTGTGACTCCCACGCAAATTCCTTCTCGTGAAGGATGCTGTCGCGCACGAACGAGTCGACAATGTCGCGCGCGTGCACATCAATGATGAGCAGCGTGTTGACTTTCTTCCGGGATAACTTGCCAAGTGGTTCTCGCACACGACGCACAAGCTCGTTCAGCTGTGTCGTGAGCTTTCCCTCGAGCTCTTTCATGGCGTACTTGTTGCCGTTCTTGACGCGGCGGAAGACGTCTTCGACCTCCCACGTCCACCAAATCTGACTGCCTGCGAGGCTGACCATTCCCAACACGTCATCTAGCCACTGGATGCGCTCGCTGTGAGCGTACTGAAACACGCCTTCCTTCGCAATCCGTTGGAGGGTGTCCCGCATCTCCGCCTCGACACCAGTCATCCACGTCTCCACTGGGCCTTCGACGACGGAGAGCGTCCGGAAGGTGAAGCTCTCGCCCTCGGAACTCTCCATCGCACCGACGTTCTTGTTGTTGCGCACAAATGATAGCAACTTGACGTTGTCAAAGAGCTTGAGCATGTGGACTTGAATGGACGTCGGGTCCGATGAACCGAGCACACTCAGAAGTTCGTCGTCGGAGATGAAGAAGAATCGCGGAAACGAGTTGCGCTTCGTGTCAAGGTAGTCGCTCAGCGACTTTTGGCATCGATCGAGGCGCTCGGACAGCGATTGAAGCGTCTCGACGCGGTTTTCGGCCGTGCACGCTTCGACAGCGTTGGCGTTCTTGTAGGTGGCGCCCATGATGGTCTTCCACGTTTTGTCGACGGCGTCAAACTTCTTGGCTTCCTCGGGGAGTTGCTGCCGAATGTCTTCGGCGCCTACAAAGATGCTCTCGAGGTACATCCACTTTCGTTGCACAACGAACCAAATGTCGAGGCACTCGTTCACCACGCCGAGCCTCTTCTCCCACTTGCGCACCCGCTCGGCAAAGCTGGCGATGAAGCGCGAGCCCGACATGGTCTGGAGATTCAGCATGTGGTCTTCAAGCGTTAGCTTGAGTTCATCAGCCGCACGGAGTACCCAGCCGCGGTCGGTGCCGTTCTTCTTGTATTTGACGAGATCAAGCACGGCCTTGGCCCACACGTCCTCGATCTTGACGATTTCCTGCTCAATCTTCTGTTCTTGCATCGCAGCATTCACGATCTCGCCAATCTCGGACGAGAACCGATGCAGCTCCATTGCGAAGAGGTTGCCCAGAGTGAATGTCTTCAGATTCATCTCGAAGCGCACCTTCGTGACGGCCATGAGCTCCTCCCAGTGGCGCGGCTTCATGGCGTCATTCTTGAGGCTCTGGATTAGTGGGATACTGTCCTTGAAGGCCATGATCTGCTTCTCCACTTCGATGAACGTCGACATGGTCTTGAGCTCTTTCGGGAACTTGCGGCAGCGCTTCTCCAGCTCATCGATGCCTTTGTTCATTCCTGGAACGTCGAGCTCGGCCCACAAGACGCTCGCGAGGTTCCCGATGAACTCCTTCTCCTCGGTGTAG
>JAADYH010000296.1:0-25865 GCA_023338125.1 Phytopythium aichiense
AAGCTCTGCTGGAACTGCTGCATGCGCGCGCGAGCGCTGAGCAAGTGCCACTCGTCCATTCGGGTGAACACCTTGGCGAGAGGCGTGTCGCCCCAGAGGTGGCGTTCACGACGGCGCAGTCGCAACATGCACTCGAAGAACTCGTGGCGCAGTGAGATCGGCACAAGCGCGAGACCCTCCAGGAGTAGCTGCAGCTCCGTCGGGAAGTAGTACATCTCGTTGTTGAAGAAGCGCAGGCACTGGATTCCAGTCGCGATCTTCGTGTTGCGCGCAACGAAAGTCTCATCCGCATCGTTCTTGTCGTTCCAACCAGCAAACGCCGACGAGCTCTCGACCAGTTCTCCTTCACACGTGCGCAGCCGCACGACGCTCGTCTGGAACACTGGGTGATTCTGGTGGATCATACGACGAATCGTCTCGCCCTCCGCCAGAGAAAGCGTCGCCAGGTGGACGGAAGACGGCGCGATCGCTTCAGCGACGACCGCCTGCAGCGCTGATGGAACACGACCCTCAACACAAAGCCGTGGGATCTCGGCAGCAGAGGCGAGCGCCTTCACGGCAGCGTCGTTCGGCGCAATGCCCGGATTGGCCGTCAGCGTCTCCATGAACAGGTGCTGGATCGCGCGTTTCATTGCCTCTTGGTGCAACTGCGGCGACCACTCGAGAATGAGGCCGACGTTTTTGACGCGACGCTCACCCAGGCCAACCCAGCGACGCCGGAAGAAGTTGCCCGAGACAAGCAACTCGGGCGGGAAGCCGATTTTAGGGCAGTCCGTGTGCGCACGAAACTCCGAGAACGGATAGAACACGCCGTCTTGTTCCGGGTGGTCGGCGGGTGCAAACACAGGAGGTGCCGCCAGCACGTCAACCTTCCACGGAATCGGGTGCTCGTCGTCACGCGTGAATGCGCTCATCTTCTGCTCTTCCTGCTCGGCTTCTTCCTCGGCCTCTTCTTCAGCTTCCGCCTCGTTCTCGTGCACTACTTCAGCTGTGAGACGCATGTCGCCTTGCTCGTCCTCGTCGGCGAAATGGTGACTGGACGAGTGCGCCAAGCGGTTCTTCACCTCCGCCACGCGGTTGAGTTCGTGAGTCGACTGGACAAACGCTGCGTGGGTCTGCACAATCGCCTCCACGATGTCTGTTAGCTCCTTCTTCTTGGGAATGACAGTCTCGACGTGGTACGAGATCTCGACGCGGAAGATGTCGATACAGCTTCGCAGCCATTGTTTCGACTCATCGTTTCCAATAAAGCGCCGCAGGCGAGACGAAAGCGAGTAGCTGGGCTTCGTCGACAGTGCGTCTTTGACGGCGCCAATCTCATCGAGCAACGAGTTGAGCGCGCGCTTGCGCCACGTGTTGTGCAGCTCCTGCAGCGACAGCTGGACAAGCTGCATCGATTCGAGTCGCATCGAGTTGATCAGCAGCCACGCCGGCACAAGAAGCAGATACTCGATGAGGGTCTTCGTCTTCTCGACCAGTGCCGACGACTGCGTGAGTCCCATCTCGTGGCGGATGCGATTCTCCACCTCTGGGATCATGAACAAGTGGATCGACTGACCCGTTTCGATGCCGCGCATCCGGTACGCCCCCTGCGCGTAGTCGCGGAACGTCATATCCTTGCCGAGCGTCAACACCGCGCGCGCGTTGACACACTGCTTGATATCCATCCCTGTCGTGTGCACTTGGTCGTAAAACGTGAAGCGCTTCGCTGGGTGCAGGCCGCATTGGACAAGCGGCATTGCCGCATTGTGGTCGCGCAGCAAAATCATCTGCCGGTCCTCACTGTCAAGGTACACGACACCTTCCATCTCCTGCGGCAAGTGTGTCAGGAGAAAGCTCGCAACTTCCTGGTTCTCGAACCCGGTGATGAGCGCACCAGTGTCAATGAGCGTGTGGAAAGGAGGGTCAGCGCGCGCGATGTCCAACAGCAGACTCTCGGCGGTCCAGTTGATCTTTCGCTCAACCGACACAATCCGCGAGTTGGTCAAGCATTGGAAGATGCTGCCGTCACTTCGGGGCTCGTAGTAGCACTCGCCCAAATCCATAGGGAGCAAGTTCGACGGTGTCCCAGAGAAGCCGATGCGCTTCGCAAACAGCGAGTCACTTCCGAGTTCGTGGCCGCATGCCGAGATCTTCAGCTTCTGGAAGTTCATGCATGACGGGAACACATGCTGACGGGCGTAGTAATACACGACATCCGCCAGCTTGGCCACCAAATCATGCAGCCGAGCCACTTGAGCTCCGTCGCGTAGCTGAAACAGCGGCAGCGGTAGCACTCCCCCACTGCTCCCAGCCTTCGAGCTGTCCGACTTGGCCAAGCCGGCAGCGACCCACTCTCGGAACATAGCACAGGCTGGTCGCTGGTCACGAGGGCCGAGCTGGCGACTGAAGTCCTGTTTCAGCTGTGAAACGATCCGAACCAAGTCCGACACACGGATCCCCTCGTAGCGGTACGCCAGGATGGTCAGTCCGATCAGCACGTCCGGATGCGCAAACTCCGACGAACGACTTGGAACATCCTTGCCAATGAACGGGACGGCAAGCAACAGGCGAGACTGCGAGTTGCTCGCGCCGTTGCTGTTTGAAGCAGCGGCTGCCTGGTGGTCTCCGCGAAGTAGACCGTACGACACGCGGTTGATCTTGGAGAGCACGTGAGGCAAAATCGTTTGCAGCCAGTCCCTCGACAGGTTCAGCAGCTTGATGGAGGACTCCGACAAGCCCTGTTCGATTTCTGCACGCATCGTCTCATCCGACTGCAAGTCTGTCTTCGGACAGAGGAGGTAGTGCTTGATGCGCTCAACCGACACCTCCATCTTCCCCATTCGAAGATGCTTAAGAAGCCAAATGAGCGCGATCTCGGCCAGCAGCGGCATCATCTTGACTTGATAGAACTCCGTGTCAAGAAGTACCAAGTGAGGGAAGCGCTGCAACGTGTGCGCAGCGTACCCTTCCGCCAGCACCACGTGCAGCTTCTCAACCAGCCCTCGAGTCTCGGAATCTACCAAATTTTCTGCGTCTGCTAGCACCGCGTCGATCAAGTGGATCGGGAGCTCCCACCGATTTGCCGCCAGATCGATCGGGAATTTGTTCCCAATGGGGAAGTTGAGCTCGGAGCGCAGCGGGTGCAAAAGCACATCGACTTCATCCATGACGAGGATCCCTTGCTGCCACAGTCGAATGATGCGATAAAGCTCGTCCGCCATCTCCGACCGATCTTCCAAGATGCGACGGATACGGCGCACATTCTGCGACGACGACGCGAGCGGGAGCTGGATGACATCGCTCGATTCCTCCAACGAGTGAAGCAGTTCAACCAGCTTCAGCATCATCGACTTGATCGACTCGGGAGACGCGCACACGACATCACCATGGAGACGGGCACGATTCAGCTTCTCAAACAGCCGAATCGCGACCACAGGGTCGTCATTGACGGAACGGTCGAACTCAAACGTGAAGATCCGCTTCCTCAGCACCAGGTTGCTGAAGCGGCTCCTCAGCACTTGGCGCGACTGCTCCAGCAAAGCGGTTGGCATCACATGAGTCACCAGATGCTGCTTGTCCGCGAGGATGTACGTCAGCAGTGGCCCAACGACAGTTGTCTTGCCGGCTCCCATGATCATTTGTTGAACTCGCGAGACACCATCGCCCAGACTTGCGAGGAAGCTGTCAATCATCTGCACTTGGCGATGGCGCAGAAGCAGATCGAAAACATACTCGAATATGACGAAGCGCGGATCAAACTGCCACTCCGCAGTCCCTGACACGTCGATCTTCTTGAGGTAATGTCGCTTCGAGAGCAGCATGTCCGCGAGGTCTTTTGAGGCTTGGCGGGTCTGCTTGATTCGTGTTGACATGTCTGTCGACGGTCCATCGTCAGCGCTCGTCCTGGCCCCGCTTTGGTCAGCAGCCAAACCTCTCAAATGCACCATCAAGGCTTGCGTCGCTTGGATCGTTCGGTTGATGTGCACGATGCGACTGCACAAAAAGAGTACTGAAAGAATGGCTTCAATCACATCCGACGACACGGTATTGACAAATGGGTTCCTCGCCTTGAGATCCTTCTCCAACGCGTCCGAAGCGAGCAGCGACGTCAAAAAGTCAAACGTGACGCGAGGATACAGCCCAACGCGGCGCTCCATCACAAACTGGTCCACTGCAGCCTTCTCTGCCTCTGTCGTCCCTGCTCGAACCTCGTTCATCGCCCCTTCAATACGAGTGATCGATTGCTCCACCGTGCGGCGGTCCCGCGCTCGCAGCGACTCGCACAGCTCCACAAGCTTCTCAAGGTTATTGACTGCGGAGAAAGCGGTGCGTGCAGCGAGCTCGACCGGACTGACCCCGGCGACAAAAGCATCTTTGCTCCCATTGACACTGTCGGCGTTGATCTCGATATCCTTGCCGAGGCGCTTCAACAGATCTTTGGCAGCAACCGTCTGCGCTGCTGGGTGCTCTGACAGGTCGAAAGGCAGCCCCGAATCGACCTTGAACTCTGGGTCGCAAAAAGTGATAAACTGCTTGACATCGACAGCTTCCAGCGGGAATTCTGGGTTGATCGTTGCGCTCAACGCAGAGAACGTTCGCGCGTCACACAGCGCGTTGGACGCTGCAAAGTTCGTCGAAGACTCGCTTGCTGAAGCACGAGTCGCGGCCCGCAACTCAACAGTCTTTTCCGACGATTGTCGAAGGAGGTTGAACTGCTCCTTGATTGGCTCGATCACCTGGATGCGATGATCGTCTGACTGCAACTTGCTGAGGAACTCCATTTCTGCGAAATCGAAGAAGTGCTTCAGAACGGATCCGTACGTGAATTTGGAGTACAGATTCGCGCCACGAGACAGCATCTGCGTGCTCTCCGGGTCGCATGGAGACGCAGGCAACTGCACCTCCGGATGAGCGATCACCATTGCCAGCTGAGCCAAGGCGTACGACGGAGAGTACTCCTCCTCGCCATCGTCGACTGTTTCACGACCCCATCGTGACAGCTTCAAGTGAAGAAAACGCGAGTTCAGGTCCCCGAACGAGCGAGTGCAGTCGTCGCCTCCGAGTCGGATCACCACCTGGCTGTTCAGGCACTCGTACAGGAACAAGAAGCCTAGCCCACGGTTTGTGCCGCTGACTTCGTCGCCAACAATGGCGCAATTCCACACCAACTTCCCCGCCTCTTCTTCGTCAATCAAGAAGATGTTGTCAACACCGGCGGCATGCTTCGGTCGGTTGTACCGCACCGTCGATAGCTTCTTGCCGTGCGCAACCATGTACTCCTTGCTGAACAGACGCATCTTCATCCACGGCTGTCCGCCAACTCGTGAGCGCTTGATCACGTACGAGAACACTGCTGACTGCGGGTCGTCGAATGCAGATCCAGCGTGCTCAAAGTACTCGTGCTGCAACGCAAGCAAAGGGGACCGCTGATGCGCATTCGCGAGTGCCTCCTGCTCTTCTTCCATCGTAAGCTGGCACGTGGCATCTACGTGGCCCTTGGTGGCGAAATAGTCATGCAGCTCGCCTTCCAGCTTCCACGGCGACTTGTTGTCACTGTATGAAATGGCTAGCGACAGCCGAATGCGGCACGCGCATGCGTTCGGATTGCGGTCGTCCAGGGTCTTTTCAAGCTGGTCGAAGATCCACTTCTCCTCATCAGTAAACTTGACGTCGACGTTGCAGCCGAGGATGAGCTCCATCGCGCGCGAATACTCTCGGGCCAGCATGCTCGTTAGGATCAAGTAAAACGTCGAGCTCAGCGACGGAGGGAGCAAAAAGGTGCCACTAGAGTGGATCGGGTACGTGTAGAAGCGCGTCTCCATCGCCTGCTGCCATCCGACAGAGCCCCGATCAGCAACCTGGAGGATGCTGAAAGGCTCGCCACGAACTCTTGGGCGGTACACGTCATGGTTCGGGCAGATCAACTTCAAGTCCGTCGTGTCCGATTCCAGAATCAAGCAATCAGGTGCGATCGTCACCAAATCACGCAGGTACTTCGAGGCGCCATCAGAGATGCCGAGAGTCAAGTCGCTCACGAACCAGCCGTTCTGGTCCAGGACGTCCAGACGCATCCGACCCATCGACGAACGTGATACTTTCTTTGGCTTCAACTTCAGTTTGAGCCGCGGAAGTTCGATCAGCGCCACGGAAGCCGACGGTTGCGCCACATTTTCGACAGCCCCCTCACACCAGACCAAAATGTGCGACAGGTCTTCAACGCGGCAAAGCAGCTTACACAGCGTCACCATGCCGCTGTTGCCCTCTGACGCTGCGTCAAGCAGGTTCAGCAGGTGCCACGTCTCGCCAGATTCCTCTCCCTCCTCTGTGTCAGTCATCTCGATGTCTTCCGCCTCGATTTCTTTCGTCTCCTCCTCAGACTTTGGTGGAGTGGGAAGGAGACTAGCAGCGGCGGCGGGGTCCTCCAATTCGGTGTTGCTAGCAAGCTCTACGCGCTCAATCTCGCTCTTGCTGTTCGGATCTTCGAGCCACGCACGTGCCAAGTCGATGTCTTTGTTGAAGATCTGCAATGCGTATTCACATGCGATTCGCGACGGCGACGTTGCAGCACTCATGAGGAGCGCGATGTTTTGCTCATGCACGTCCTCTGCACTCATGGGGAAGTTCCCAGCGTCAGCTGCTTCTTCGGCGGAGCGAATCTTTGGCTGGTTGGTCTCGTCCAGCAGCCACTGCGCAGCCATGCTCACATTGTTTTGGTTCTCGCGGAGAGACAACCCACAGGCTGCGTACGAGAACCCCATCGCCATCAGCTGGACAACGTCGTCGTCTCGGATCTCCATCTCCGTCGAACTGAACGCCGTGTCTGCGCCGGTGAATCCACCAGCTGGCCCCGCAGTTTGTGGAGCAGGCGGGGGTTGAATTCGCGTCCCGAGTCCCTGGATGCTACCGTCGGCGGTCTTAATGATCTTGGAGAAGCGGTCAGACACGGACTTTCGCGTGATGCGAGCAGTTCCGTTCGCTGAGATCTCAACTTCGACCCGATAGCGGAACCACTGCGACTTAAGGTCAAGCGGCTCACCCCTCAGTCGACCGTCCTCGCCCATCCAAAACTGAAAGGCTTCAAGCAAGCAAGTCGGGATGACGCCTTGAAGAAGTCGTGGCGGCACGTATTGCTCTGTCCCATTCAGCATCGCGTTCTTCCGCACGACAACAAGAGAGCCGCCCAGGCTCTGCAGCTCTGTCGGCTCACCACCAGCTCGCAGCAGGAGTGGGTCAACAGGCCCGTCGTCGGGGGAGATGCCCAGTTTGAAACTGTGCAAGGAAAGTCGCGAGTTGGACGTGAACAGGAGCTTGCGGTACATTCGTCGCCCGTGGGACACCAGCGCGTACAGGTGCACCACTTGCTGCTCACGGTACGCGATGACTTCTTTGAACGTCGGCATCTTCTCTCTGTCTTTCTTTTCCTTCGGCCCTTGGTCAAAACCAACAAGTCGAACACGCTTCGCACCCGCTGTCAGTGGGTCCTTCGGGAGGAAAAACGAGAACGGAAGCTTCTTGTCCTCGGGCTCCGGAGGGTACAGCAGCTTCAAGGAGCCACCGACCAAGTCGACCACCCACTGTTCCTCTGCGTGCGGGTGCTCCTCGTCCGAGTAAATGTCCAACGCCCGCGAGTAGTTCACTCCGAGGTACGTGAATCCTGCATCGGTAGGCTGTTCCGGCTCGTTCCTTGCCGGAGCGGGCGATCGAGTCACTCGGGGCGTCCCGCACACCTCGCACGTCGCGCTGGGGTTGTCTCCGTTGAAGTTGGCGCAAGTGCACGCCGGGCACTCCCAATACATCTTCAGTTCTTCTTCATCGATGTCCTCCCAGACTGTTTCCGACCCTGGAACGTAGGCTGCGGGACAGCCGACGCCCTGATCTTCAGCTTCGTTCGGATCATCCCACTCGATCAATTGAAAGTCGGTACCGACAATGTTGACCCACAGGCGGTGCTCCTCACGCGCGACAAGACCGCAGTGGAGCGATCGGTTGCCGAAGATCGCCTTGAAGTCAGCATACTGCGTCATCGAGTCCGGTACCGGCTTCAGCTCATCGTTTCGCCACAGTATCTCACCCGTTTGGGTGTCAAGTTTCAAGTCCGATCGACGGCAGATGTACCGCCCAGCGCCACCAACCGATATATCCTCGATCCAATCCCACCTGTGAGCCGGCTCCATGGAGCCGAGCGCAATGTGTACAATCCCCGCCAGCACAGCGTCTCGGTCGTTGGCAGCTGCCGTTCCCAGCCAATGCACAATCGAGCGGCGATGCACTTGGATTGTCTCGAAAACCTCAGCCTCTAGCACGTCGCCAGGCGGAAGCTTGGGCTCCTTCTCGTCCTGCTTCAGTGACACGATGCTTGGGGCTTGAATTGTCTGCATGCCGATCTTCAAGTACAATGGTCGCCCCTTCAGGTACTTGTCAAGCGAGCTCTTGCTGACGTTTGCAGTGTTGATTCCTTGTGCTTGCAACCAACGAAGCAAACGGTCTTCCGCTGACAGACTCTCCTTCTCCGCGCCTTCGATCGAAATCCGCATCCCGAAGCAATGCCAGTTGCGTACATACGCGATTGAGCCGATCATCTCGGACAGCCTCTCCACAGTGTACTCCGACTTTCGCAAGCTCACGTGCAAGAACACCAGGTACGAATGGATCAAGCAAGCCGTCTGGAGGTTGTTCTCTCCCTCAGCCTCCAGCCTCCACTTGTTGAGTGTCGTATGCGCAAACCCAAAGGCGTACGACACGAGCCTCTCGCGGTATTGCTCCAGCTGTACGCGCTTGGCACTCTCCGCTCCGCACAGACCAGAATCGATCACAAATGTTGTGTAGCGAAGGATGTCGATGCCGAGCTTGATCATGAACAGAATGAACTTGGCGTCGGCGGAGTAGACTGACGCCTCTGCGAGCTCCTTCACAGCGTCCAACATCTTCAACAACGGCGCAAGCACAGCCTCCGGCGCATGCGCCAGCTCATTGACGAGGAGGCCGTTCATCGTTCCGAGATGATCCTCGCACTTCTGGTGGTGGACACGTGCGTCGACAGCTCGTCGAACCGCTTCCTCGTGCAGCAGTAGCGTCGACTTGCGCAGCGGAACGTGCGTAATGGCCTCCTGCGGCTGATTAGAGACCCAGTCTCCGCTCTCAAACAACACCGCGCGGAGCAAGTTCTGCAGCATGGGGTTGAACAGATACGTCACGCGGTCGCGGGACGAGAAGAACGCCGTCACCAACGGGATCCTTGTGTACGGCACTGTCAGGTAACTCATGAGGTACTCCGACTCTTCCGATGATAACGTCCCGTTGAACGTTGGCAGATCCGTCAGGTGCATGATATCGTCTTCAGTGATCATGCTCGGAAGCGACAGCGCCGAGTTGCCCGAGCTCTTCACAAGAAGTGCCCCAAGATCAGCAGGGCTCGTCACGATAGACCCTTCGCCAAAGTACACTGACCGGTCCATGAAGCCCTCCACGTCGACATCCGCGATGTCCTGGTCGCTACCGCGGAAGTTGACAACCTCCCACTTCAGTGCCGAGTGCAGCATCTTGTTCAGTCCTCGCATGCCGAAAAAGTTGCGTCGATGCGTGGACGAAGTGTCGTCGAACGACAGCTGCCACATTTGCCACGTCTGATGAGGAGCTCGGCGGCGCATGAGCTCGACCTCCTTGGTCTCCATCGTCGCCAGGTACTTGACAACCATGACCATGTCGCGAGCGAGCGCAACTTCCGGGTGCTCCTGCGCCATCGGGGAGCTGTCACCGCAAAACCACTCCATCAGCGCCTCCATTTCGGTGGGAGGAGTTGGGTTGTTCAAGTCGATGAGCTGGTAGTGGTATCGCTCCATCAGGCGCCTGAAGAACATCAACGTCGTCGAGTACTTCTTGACTTCGATCTTGTCTTCCGGCATGTGGTAGTCGAAGAGCTGGTGCTTCGCGATAGTGTCCAGGCTCGTAAAGTACGCGAGCACGTTGCCGCGGACGACGCAAAAGTTAGGTCGCGTGAACTCCATGCCTGCTGCCATCTTCTGCAAGGTGAAGTTCGCCTTGCAGAAGCGGTGCGCGAGCACGTATCCTCCTTCCTCTGACATCATGAGCGAAATCTCTAACGGGTTGTCGCTTGCCGGGGTTCGAAGCACAGCGTCAAAAATGGCAAGCGCACTCAATGCGGCTAACGAGCGCTCCGAGTCAAACTGGCGAGTCGGCTGCTCCATCGACTGCCACACACATCCCAGGATCATCAAGAGCGAGTAGATGTGCTTGAGGCATCGCAGCTGCAGCTCCTGCGGCACGGGCTGGCGCCACATGCACGTTATGCTGATCCCAACGATCGGGTGAGGTACAGGCAGAACTTCAGTGAAGACACTCGTAATGAGCTGGATCACTTCGTGATGCAGGGACACACGCGACGATGACGACCCCTCGGCTGCGCGGGTCAGTAGCGCTTCACACAGCGCTTCGCAGCGAACAAATGCTGCGACGGCCAGGGGGATCGAGCTCACCCGCTCGGGAACATCCAAGTAGTTGCCCAGCGTAGGGACGTTCAGCTGCGATGCGTTACCGGCGTACTTGCCTTCGTTCCCCTTGATGCTCAGCAGGTCCGTGTTGCCGTGTGGAACAAATGCAACCTCTTCGTCCACTTCCGCTGTCTGTTGCGCCGTTGCCTTGACAGCGCTCTCGCCATTTTCTTCCACGAGGCGGTCCACTTGGCGGATCAGATCGTTTACGTGCGAGACACCAGCAGGCCGAATGTTATTCGCCTTGTTTTGACGAAGCGTCTTGAGTCCGATCTGCTTCACGCCCATGGCGACACACCTCTTCTCCGAATAGGTCAAGACACGCTTTGGGAGCGTGAACTCTTCGCTCGACTGGGACCACGGGAAGAACTTCCCCTCCGGATCCGACCGCACCAGGTCGACGCCTTTCGTCGTCAAGACATTTCCGTCCGTTCCGCGCAAAATCAAAACTGGAATCGACGTGACGCGGAATGTCTGGATGAGTCGCTTCCGAGCGTCCACCTCTGGGAACGGCACGACGAGCCACGAGTGTGCTGGTACGTCTTGAATGAGTGACGCGTACTCATCTTGCTCTTGATCCACCGACACAACGATGATCGTCAGCTTCTTCCCGGCAGCATACAGAGTCTCGGTCAGCGCGATCAAAGTCTTGGTGAACCTGCGGCAGGTGAGGCTGCCGTTCTTAGCAAACAGGATGCCCACAACCGCTTCGGGGGAAACTTCATTCGCGATACTGTGGCTTCCTTGCAGTGAGTCCAATAGTGAGATGGACGACAGGATCTGCAGCGCGGAGTCCAGCGTTCCCTCGGGCATCGCCTTCGCTGGATGGTTGGCGATCTCCAGGTCGCGCAGCAACTGCTGGAACAGCCGGAAGCGCATGCGGTACAGCACTAGGTATTTGACCTCGTCCGGCGAGAACGCACGGCTGCGCAGACACAGGTACCGCACGGCTTCTACGACGCTCTTGCAGAAGCCGAGATTGCTCCGCTGCATGGTCCGCCCCGTCGAGGCGGTGGCCAAAGCGGCGCCGCTTTCGCTTGCAGCCGCCTCTTCGACTGCCAGAGGAAGCAGTCGGTCACCAGCGAGCCACGGGAGCAAGACGTCGTACAGCGTCTCGACGCGGTGGTACTCGGACGGCGGTGTGCGCACCCAGAGCGACCATAGCATGGCCCAGAACGCCATGTCCATGAACCGCACGGCCGGGATGCCCGAGATCTGCAGCACCGACTGCACGCGCAGCTTCGGGTTGGCTGGCACACCGGCGTCCGTCCCGTCGGCCGCGTCGCTAACTTGGAGTGGGTGATACAGCTCGGCCCCGGGGCCCTTGTTGCAGACAGTGAACGAGTATGTGCCGTCGTCGAGCTTCTCCAGCACGTATATGATCGTGTGACTGGACGCGTTGCCGATGAACCCGCCGGGCACAAGCACGGGCTCGCCCGTCTGCAGGCCGGCGAGCACGTCCTTCCACTCCTTGAGGAAGGCCTGCAGCTGCGCGGCGTCCTGCACCTGCGTGCCCTTCTCGACCCAGGCGCCGCAGAAGGCGAGCTGCGGCAGCACCGTGTCGGTCAGCACGCGCTCCTGCTCGGGCGTGAGCGCGAACGAGACGGGCTCGGCGGCCGACGCCGTCGCTGCCGCTGATACGGGTCCCGCGCCGGCCGGCGGCGGCTGCAGCAGCTGCGCGAAGGCCGCGAGCGAGCCCATGAGCGCCTCCGGGTTGCCGCCGGCCTCGAACGGTGTGCCCCGCAGGAACGGATCGCCGAACAGGCCCACAAACGCGGGCGTCTGCCACACAGCGTCGCCCATCGCGAGTCTTGGGCAGGCGGGCGGGCGGGCGGCGGCTGGTCTCCTTCTCTTGCTTCTCTGCCTCTTCCTCGGCTGCTTCTTCTCACCTGGCGCGACTTGGTGTACCCAGACGAAAGGCGAAGTGATCTTGGTTGCGGCGGCAGCGGGGGAGGCGCACCGTGCGCGCAGTTGCTATACGGCCGCGCGCGGATACGGGAAAAGATATCCGCCAATGGGCGAGCGGGATGGTGGCGAATGGCGGATTGGAGTGATTGGATTGGTCAAAGAGGAGGATAAATGACAAGTTGAAGCTTTGAACGCGACACCATTGGTCAGATTTGATTTGGAGCTCGGATTGGGCGAAAATCTGGCCGCGGTGGCGTTTCAGGATCCGCGTCTCAGTGGAAAGATCGTGCGATCTTCGGCGCGAAGCACGAGGTATTTATAGGCGGCAGTTGACCACTGACTGGCTGGCCGCCTTGGTTGGCAAGCACCACCAGGCAGTCAGCCTGGGCGTCCGCTTCGCAGCAGATTCACGCCGAGTTGCGGCGCCATCAACCACTGAAGCCCCACACACTTGATCTGTGTATGCTTCGAGTAGTCGAACGCGAATGACTGGCCCGGGTGTGTGGGACATGCTGGTGTAGCTTCTACGGGTACACGCTGACGGAGCGATGTCACCAAGAACAACGCGTTCACTTGGGCTCCGTATGAGGCGGCGTACCGTAGATTATCCGTTTTTCCCTTCAGAAAACGCCGTTAAAAAAATCGAGCGTGTCGCCCGTTCGTGAGGCATTTCAACCTATCAGAGAAGAGTAACCTCCGAAATCGCCAGCTTCCATTGGTGGAAAAAAAGATATCACCCGCTGACGTTTGAAGCGAAAGGGCGTGTCGTACTTTGCCGGAAAGCTAGTCGGCGTCGCAAATAAGACGCTCCTGACTTGTATCATAATTCGAAACATATGCGAGGTCAGAGCGCAATGAGCTGTCAAACCCTGTCAAATATGAACCACCAAATTATCAGGGAAAATATGAATATCAATTACGAACGTTATCAGAGCTGCGACGCGCGCCGCCCCAAGCCCCTCGACTGACGTCCGACGCGGGCAGGCGCAGTGCCATTTGACTGGGCACGGGAGGACGAGGCCGGCGGGTGTTCGGCTGTCGGCTGTCGGCTCATTCGTCCTTCAGCCGCATCCATCGCCTGCCTCCCTCCCGAGTCCTCCCAGCCTCGCTCTCTCGTCCGACTCCCCGAGTTCGTTAGCGACCGCCTCGCTAAGAATAGGGAACGCGGACTTCTCACGACAGAGAGCCCAGGCGACTCGCGGATCCACCTCACCCCACCACCCACCCGCTCGGTTTATCGGACCCACGATGGACCTCGCAGCGGCGCGGCTCGTGTGTGCCGCCAAGGGGCTGGACCAGCTCGCGCATGTGTGGCAGGCGATGGATCGGTGCGTGGACTACTCGTCGCGCTGGACGCTCGAGCGCGCGGCCGCCGGCGGCCTCAAGTTCCTCGTGCAGCACCTCGCGCTGTCGCTCTCGCCCGAGCAGCTCGAGCAGCAGGGCAGCGCGCTCGTCATGGACTTCGCCGCGAGCAACGGACACCTCGACATCCTCGCGTGGTTGCACGCTACCGCGTCGCTCAACGGCTGCTCGACACGCGCCATGGACGACGCCGCCAAGAATGGCCACCTGCCGATCGTGCGCTGGCTCCACGAGCATCGCTCGGAGGGCTGCACAGCGCGCGCGATGGACTACGCCGCGGGCAACGGCCACCTTCACGTCGTGCAGTGGCTGCACGAGCACCGCAGCGAAGGCTGCACGACGCGCGCCATGGACCTCGCTGCGCAGAGCGGACACCTGGACGTCCTTGAGTGGCTCCACGAGCACCGCAGCGAAGGATGCACGCCCAGCGCTGTGAACTACGCCTCGAGTGAAGGCCACTTGGATGTCGTTCGCTGGCTCTGCAGCATCCGCAATGAGACGTGCACGGAGACTGCGATGGTCAACGCGGCACGTGGGGGCCACATCGCCATCCTCGAGTACCTCGGCGCGCATTTCCCGGGACTCTTCGATACTGTCGGGCCCAAGATGATGCACGCGGCCATTGCCAACGGGAAGGCAGAGGTGCTGACGTGGCTGATCTCCGCGCTGCCGATGCGCTCGCTCAAGTGTGAGGAGGCTAACGGCTCATGGATGGACGTCGCAGCGCAGTACGGACACGTGAGCATCTTGCGCTGGTTCCACGACCACTGCACGGAGCTGCCGATGGGCGTGGACGGCGGACGCCCGGCGTGCACTGTAGACGTCATCGAGAAGGCGGCGAGCAACGGCCACACGCACGTGCTCTCGTACCTGTACGAGAACGAGCTCGTGAACCTGACGGACGAGGTCGGAGCCGTGAAGGCGCTCGTGGCCGCGGTGAACGGCGGCCACCGCGAGTGCGTCGAGTGGCTCGTGTCGCACTACGAGGAGCTGTACAAGGACGCGACGTCGCCCACGGTCGTCATGGACGCGGCTGCGGGCACTGGTCACGTCGAGATCCTGCAGTACCTGCGTGAGGCGCCATCGACCACTTCGTGGCAGACGAGCGCCAAGGCCGTGAACGAGGCGGCGCGCCAGGGCTTCCTCGACGTGCTGCGCTGGCTGCAGGCCAACGGCCCTGGCAGCGCGGAAGGCGAGGCGGCAGATCTGCGCTGGACGCCCACGGCGCTCGAGATGGCGGCCACGAACGGCCACCTCTCGGTCGTGCAGTGGATCGTCGAGCACCACAGCGACGAGTGCGCCAGTGTCGAGGTGTTCAACGCCGCCGCGTACATGGACCACGTGGACATCCTCGCGTTCCTGTACGCGTACCTGCGCGCGTCCTGCTCGGTGGACCAGGCGCTTGAGCACGCCATGGAGGGCGGCGCCGAGGACGCCCCCCAGTGGCTCGAGCAGCTCCAGTGATCCTGCTATAGAACCTGTTGAAGCGGCATTTTTGAAGGGGAAAAAAATAAAAGCATGGTAAGAACTTAGAGATCAAGACAATTCAGGATTGCGTGGCACCGGACAGGACAAAAAAACTGCTCCAACTTGTGGCGTGTACCCCGGTTACTCACCGTTGATTGGTTGAGATAGCCTCAAAACCTGTCTTCCGCATTTCCCCACGAAAATCGATCGGTGAACCCAGCGGCGGATTTGGGGAGCGATCCGAAATTTGCCACCACCGTCCTGTATTCTAGATGGTTACATCGTAACCTCTTACCATTTTAATTTTCTCTATCCACTATGAAGGGTCAAACTCGATACTGAAACCCCTCAGTCATATACGAAATAATACATTTGAATCGGATGATACATGCTGTTCCCAAGTGGTGGGTGTATTTTTCCGTCGAATGGAGAAAGCAGATGCGGTCTTCTATTCTCGCCTTGCCACCTCGCGTGAGGGTTCTCCACGACCACGATGCAGCGATGTCCCTCTTCATGAATAGCCCTTGCCGATTGCGCTTGCACGAGTGCTGGAGATTATATTGCCAGCGGCTGAGGCACCGAGGTCCCATCCAACATGCAACGGGAGTGGCTGCAAAAGCAGCAACCGTAAGTCGCCGATAGCAAACTTGCGTAAAAATAGATGATCGAAGGGTTCTTAAGCGCTGGCAGACTCGGAAATGTCAGGCTCGCGACCGCGACAGATGGCGTCAATATTAGTTTATGCAGTCTCTTTTTGTTTTTGATGGCACGCCCCTCTCGAGCCGAACCGTCTTGGTCACCAGGATACGTTGCTGTTGACGATGATCATCATGGAGCGGCAGGTGGTGCGCTTCGCGGCGGCGTCGCGCGCGTGCGTCTCGCTACTGGCAGCGATCTCGGCGTGGCTAGTGCCTCCGTACGACACGTCGTCCCAGCTGCTGGCGGGCGGCGGCGGCGGCCCAAGCGGCGCGTCGCTCGCGGCGGCGTTCGGCAACTGGGACGGCGTGTACTTCGCGCACATCGCGCGCGCCGGCTACGAGTACGAGCACTTCCACGCCTTCTTCCCGCTCTACCCGGCACTCGCGCGGCTCGTCAGGTAGCGTTCAGCACTACCCACCGATACCGAGACCATAACGAGCTGCTCTCACCTCGAGGCGATCAACCACAGCCTCGCCATCCCGGCGGAGACGGCGACCGCAGTGCTCCTCGGCGGCTGGATCGTCAGGTAAGCGCACGCGGTCGAGGCGGCCGCCACTACTAGGCTGCACACTAACGCTTGGCACTGGCAGCAACGCGAGCTTCGTGGCGGCGGCGCTGTTCCTGTACCGCCTCGGGCTGCTGGTGCTCCGGGACGAGCGCGTCGCGCGGCGGGCCGCGTACCTGTTCTGCATCGCCCCTTCGAGCATCTTCATGTCGGCCGTCTACTCGGAGAGGTAGCCGCCTCTCGCCTCGCCTCGCGCTCTGCGTCCCCTGCTGCTCGCCTCACACGCTCCGTGACGCCCCGGACAGCCTCATGTGCCTGCTCAGCTTCGGCGGCATGTACTTCCTCGAGAAGGACGCCGAACGCGCGGACGCCAAGCCGCGGCTCTTGACGACCGACCTGCTGCTCAGCGCCGCCGCGTTCGGCGCGTCTTCGCTCACGCGCTCCAACGGCGTCCTGCTCTCGCGTACGCTCTATCCGGACACCACACTGCTCCAAGCAGGCATGCAGCGAGGAGACTGACGGTGAAACCTTCCCACAGTGTACATCGCCTGGCGCCGGCTGCGCGTCTCGCCGTCGCCAGCGGCAGACCCCGGCGGCTTCCTGGCGTTCTGGGCGTGCACAGCGGTGCTTGGCGTCGTCGCCGTCGGGCCGCAAGTCGCCTACTTCGTCGCTGCCGCCGCCCGCTACTGCCCGTCGCTGTTCGTCTCGGCCCCTGCTGGACAACCCGACCGGCCCTGGTGCGCGGACGTGGTTCCCAACATCTCGGCCATGTACATGTTCATCCAGAAGGAGTACTGGAACGTCGGGTTGCTCCGGTACTACGAGCTGCGGCAGCTGCCCAACTTCCTGCTTGCGGCTCCCGTGATCGCGCTGAGCGCTCACTCGCTCGCCTCCTTCTTCTCCCAGCTGCTGCGCCGGTCACCGATGAAGCAGTCCGTGCCGCCGGCTCGGGTGGGCTCGAGTCTGGCCCCGTACTACGTGCACTGGCTGTTCCTGCTCGTGAACGCGCTGCTGGTGGTGCATATCCAGGTGACCACCCGGCTGCTCGCGGCCTGCCCGCCGCTCTTCTGGCACCCGGCGGCCATGATTTCCGAGGCGGCGAGCAAGGGCGGGACCCGGTACCGCGACGTGGTCGTCGGCTACTTCCTCCTGTTCACCGTCCTCGGCGGGGCGCTCTTCCCCACGTTCTACCCGTGGACGTGACGGAGGGAAAACCAGTGCACCACATCGGCTAGGGCACACGAGCAGGCCATGGTGGAAACGATCAGGGTTATACATTCTGTTGCGATTGCTGCCGAATAGGCTGCTTCCCGTCCGGCCAGCTCGTGCCGGGGCTGGCCGCAAAACCTGCAAGGAGTGCGTCAATATAGATAAGCGCATACTGATCGCGCGCGCGAGGCGATCACCGCGACGCCTTCTTGAGCTTGAGCTTCTTCTCCAGCCGGTCACGCGCCGAGCCCGACTTGCGCTTCCCGGCGCTGTTGTGCATTGGCGCGTGCAGCCCACCGCTCTCCCACGGCTTGGTCGTCGCGGGCGACTTTGGCGTCAGCGGCAGCGGCGGCCGCGTGACCAGCGGGGAGACGGACGCCGAGGGTGATGACGCCGACGACATTGGGGGCGGCGGCGGGGGCGGCGCCTCTGGCCGGTCGACAGACTGCGACCCATTGCTGGTCGAAGAGGAAGACGAGTGGCCGTGGCGATGCCCGGAGCTGTGCCCACGCCTCGAGCTGTGCTTCGAGCTGTGCCCATGCTTGGAGTGGCTGTGGCTAGAGCTATGACCGTGCTTGGAGTGGATGTGGCTCGAGCTGTGCCCACGACTGGAGCCATGTTTCCGGTGGTGGCTGCTGGCGCTGCTACTCTTCGACATGTGGGGCTGCGCGTCGCCGTCAACGTCCATCGCTGACGCCTCAAGCGGAGGGGGTGGAGGAGGCGAAGGCGGCGCCGACGGAGGTGGGGGCGGCGACTGCGGAGGGGGAGGAAGCGCGGCAGGCTCTCGTTTCCCCACTAGGTCGGTCAACGTCTGCGCCGCTTGGGACGCCGACATATGCTCCACTTTGCTGGACGATGCACGTCGGCGAGCGCTTCTGCTACTGCTGCTGCTGCCTTCCTTCTTCTTGTGGCGGTGCTGCGACTTGCTTCCATCGACAGCCGACGCGGAATGTCTGCGCTTCTTGCGCTTCACACAGCGCGGACACCGGTAGTGCTCCGGCGGCTCGACGCCCGCGAGGATTCCGACGCAGTGCGTGTGCTGCCACGTCTTGCAGCCGTCGCACTCGACCATGCGTAGCCCGTCGTCGTGGTTCTTGCGGTTGCGGACCTCGCAGACGCAGTCGAAGGTCCAGGAGCACTGGAAGCACAGGAAAGACTCGTTGGCGGCCTCGGCCGGCGGCTTGCCCGCGCAGCGCGCATGTACCCAGTTGGCGCAGCCGTCGCACTGGATCATGGGCGACCCGTCGTCAAAGTTCTTCTCGCGCACGCCACACGAGCAGTGGACCATCCAGCTCTCGTCCGCTGGCGGCGCCGGCACTCCCGCCGCCACCGCTGCCGCTAGCGGCTGCGCCTTGGCAGTCGCAGGCGGCGGCGCGCTTGCTCGCTTGTCGCTCTTGCTCTTCTTGGCCGCCTTGTCGCTCGTGGCCTGCTTCATCTTCGAGTGCGCCGACCCGTTCGACGCGCGCTTCCTCTCCCCATGCGTCGACCGGTGCGACCGCCGCTCGCGCTCGTGCTGCCGCGCCAGCGCCACCACCTGGTCCCTCGCGCCGGCGCTCAGCTTGAGCTCCTCCTGCTTGGCCTGGCGCCGCAGCGCGATCAGCGCGTCCACGGGCGCTGTCGGCAGCTCCGGGTACGCGCTCTCCACGTCCGACAGGTCCTCCGCGCCGCTGTCGCTGTCGCTCGCGTCCGCCTCGGGCGCCGGCTCATCGCCCTCCATCTCCACATCGTCCCCGCCTCGCTGCTGCTGCTGCTGCTCATTCTCCTTCTCTCGCTCCTCCTCCACTTCCTCGTCCGAGTCGTTGCCGCCGCCGAAGCCATCGTCTCCCTCCTTGTTCGGCTTGTCATCTCCTCCTCCCGCTCCTCCTCCTCCTCCAGCCCCACTCGCCGGCTGCTGACCGCTCGCTCCAGACTCGTCCTCGCTCGAGCTCGAGTCCTCGCTGGAGCTCTCGCTGCTGCTGCTCTCACTGCTGCTGCTGCTGCTCACGCTACTACTGCTGCTACTGCTGCTACTGCTGCTGCTGGACGCCGCCAGCATCGCCAGGGCCAGCGCCACGGCCGCCACCAAGCGCGCGCAGTCCGCCGATGACACACGCGCGTCGGGCGATCTACCGCCCCCCAGAAGCGGGCTACGGCCCGGCATAGAAACCAATAGAGGCGCCCGGGCCGTCCCCAGCACCGCCATCGCCATGCTCCGCCCTACCGCCAGCCGCCGCGGCCACCAGAGCGCGTCGATCCGCGCGCCTCGCAAGTTCTTCCCGGCCCGCGTGCGGCGCGCAGGAGCATACAAATTCCAAGATGTCGCTCATGGTCTCATGGTCCCCCCTCCCCTCCCCTCGCTTCCCCTCCGCAGTGCCCAGCGTGACTACCAAGAAGTCAAAAGTGTGCCGCTGATACGGCACATCATGCCATTAATATGGTACATGAGACCGTTCCGGACGCGATCGTCCGATTCGGAACGGATCCGTCCCTCGTCAGAGCCGCTCCGGACGAGGGACCGCGCCACAGCCAAGGCCTCACGTTGCGTTTGTATCGCATTCCCGGTATCAAGCCGCCGGTGGAAGTGAAGTGGGGAAGTGTCCGTGACGACATGCGGCAGTGGACGCTGCTGCTGCTGCGCCGCGCGCCCGAGGCCACCGCCGTCCACACGCGCGAGGGATCGGCGCTGGGGCTGGCGCTGGCTCGGCGCGCGGGTCAGCGGCGCGGGCTGAGCGCATCCTCGGTGCCCGACCGGCGCAAGCGCAACCACCTGCCGAGCAACAAGAAGGACCACGCGCGGCGCAAGCCCGAGCAGCCGGACGCGCGCCGCGCGGACCACCGCGACCTGTTCGGGGGAGGCGGCGGTGGCGGCGCGGGCGGTGGCGGCCCGCAGCAGGCCGGCAACGCCTTCCGGCAGTCGCTCAAGAAGAAGAACCGCAGCCTGGGCAAGGCGGAGCAGCAACCCGTCTTCACCAACAAGTTCCAGAACCTGCTGTCCTTCGCCTTCGAGGCGGACGGCGACTCCAAGGAGGGCGAGGGTCAGCCCAGTGGCCCCGCTGCGGCCGACGGCGCGGGCAAGAAGCCGCACCACGCCGGTAGCAACAAGCCGCCGCACCAGCCGCGCCACCACCGCCATAAACCTACACCAAAGGAGGGGGAGGAGGACGACGACCTGCTCGCGGACGACGGCGTGGACGGGCTCGCGCTGGCGCAGCTCGGGCTGGACGCCGCCTTCGACGACGGCAGCGAGGACGAGCAGCAGCCGTGGCACGCCAAGAAGTTCAAGCACCGCAAGGCGCCGCGCCCCAAGCTCTTCTCTGCCGACGGCGACACCGCGACCGTGCTGTCGGCGCTGGGCATTGTCTCGAGCGGCTCGGACGGCAGCGGCGAGAGCTCGGACGGCGGCGTGCGCAAGGCGCTGAAGGGCAAGAAGAAGAAGGACGGCCGCAGCCTGCTCAAGAACTTCAAGTTCGAGCACAGCCTGTTCGACGACGACTCGGACCTGTTCGGACACGTCGACTGGGAGGGCAAGGGCGACGAGGACACGCGCGAGCAGCGCCGCTTCCAGCGCCGGCTGCGCAAGGAGACCAAGCAGAAGCCCAAGACGGTGCTGCCGCCACAAGAGGTGGAGATCCCGACGTCCATCTCGGTCAAGGACCTCGCGGAGCGCATGTGCATCAAGTCCAAGCTGCTGCTCAAGGAGCTCAAGGACCTCGGCGAGCGCGGGCTGCACGAAGACTCGGTGCTCGCGAACGACATCGCCGAGGTCGTCGTCGAGGCCCTCAATATGATCCCCGTGCTGCTGCCGCCTGAGTTTGTCGACGTGGAGCTCACGGTGCCTCCTGAGGACTGCTCCATGTTCCCCACGCGGCCGCCCATTGTGTCCGTCATGGGCCATGTCGATCACGGCAAGACGACGCTGCTGGACGCGCTGCGCAAGTCCAAGGTGGCGGCCTCCGAGGCCGGCGGGATCACACAGAGCATTGGCGCCTTCTCTGTGAACCTCGGCAAGAACGTCGGCGGCGAGAACACGCCCAAGACGATGACGTTTATCGACACCCCCGGTCACGCCGCATTCAGCAGCATGCGGTCTCGTGGCTCGGAGGTAACGGACCTGATCGTGCTCGTGATCGCGGCAGACGATGGTGTGCGTCCTCAGACTGTCGAGGTGATCCAGCTTGCGCTCAAGAACAACGTGCCGCTCGTGGTGGCAGTCACCAAGTGCGATATGCACGCGCACGACCAGGACGAAGTGGTGCGACGCATTGGGGACCAACTGCTGAACCAGGGCGTCGTGGTCGAGCACATGAGCGGAGACACGCCGCTCGTGTGTGTGTCTGGCAAGACCGGCGAGGGTCTGGACACGCTCAAGGAGACGATCGCTCTTCACGCCGAGGTGATGGATCTGCGCGCGGACCCAAAGCCGCGCGGCGAGGCCGTCGTGCTCGAGGCCAACGTGGCGCGCGGCGTTGGCACACAGGTCGACGCGATCGTCAAGTGGGGCACGCTGTCGAACGGCAGCATCGTCGTCTGCGGTCTCGAGTACGGCAAGGTGCGCGCGCTCGTGGACGATGCCGGCAAGCGCGTCAAGCAGGTCAAACCAGGCAACCCCGTGCGTGTGGTCGGTCTGAAGGGCCTGCCGGAGGCCGGCGACGCACTGCTGGCTGTCGAGAGCGAGGAGAAGGCCAAGGAGGTGATCGAGCAGCGCCGGGAGATCATCGAGTGGGACCTGATGGCGACCATGGAAGAGGAGGAACAGGTGTCCACGGGCACAGTCGCCCCGCACCGCCGCCGCAAGCTCGCGCGCACACGCCGCAAGTGGGAGGAGCAGGAGCTGCGGCGCCGACAAGAGGCGGACGAGGCCAAGCGTCTGGCGTCGCTCAAGGCCGGCGACGAAGGCTACATCGCCAACGTGGTGCCGATCATTGTCAAGACGGACACGGTGGGCGTGATCTCGGCGATCGACGAGCTGATCGCGTCGCTGCCGAGCGACGAGGCGGTGATCAAGCGCATCATGGCGGCAGTCGGGCCGGTGACGTCGTCCGACCTGGCCATGGCCGAGGCCACGGGCGCGACGGTCTACTGCTTCAACGTGAAGCACCAGGCGTCGATCGACCGCGAGGCGCTGGAGAAGAACGTGAGCCTGCGACAGCACCGCGTGATCTACTCGATGCTGGACGACGTCAAGGAGCTGCTGCTGGAGAACCTGAGCGGCGTGGAGCAGACGGAGGTGATCGGCGCGGCCGAGGTGGTGCAGGCCATCCCGATCACGAGCTCGGGCCGGCGCACCAAGAATATCGCCGGCTGCAAGGTGACGATGGGCTCGATGAACATGCAGGCCAAGTACCGCCTCGTGCGCGACGGCGAGACGGTCGTGGAGGACGTGTCGATGGAGTCGATGCGCCACTTCCAGCAGAAGGTGGCCGAGGTGACCAAGGGCCAGGAGTGCGGCCTGCAGCTCGACGACTTTGACGGCTTCCAGCCGGGCGACGTGCTCGAGGCGTACATCACCAAGGTGGTCAAGCAGATGCTGTAGGTGCTCCGAGCGAACGACCCAATAGACGGCGTGGTGGTGGCGCGGCGGTGCGGACTCGGATGGATGTAGCTAGAGGGCCGATAAAGAACAACGAACAACAACAACAACAACAGCTCTTGAGATACATGGACTGATTGGTGTCACCTTCCGAGCGAGTGACTGGATGGTGTCCATGATATTTTGGGCCCGATCTGGCAACATTTTTCCTGAAATACCCAGATATCCACCTTGGGACCAATGGTCTTTTAGGTGATTGGCTATTTTTTTGAAATAATCTGGCTGATTTTTTTATCTCGGAATGTATAACCCCATCAACCATCTTGGTGTGTGTTTTTTGTGAGCCTGCAATAAAAGAACGCAAAAAACACGAAATATTACACGTATTTTACGTGTCTTCAGCTCTGGGCAGATCCGCTCTTCCAAGCAGAAGCACAAAACCTGTCGGAAATTATGCGATTGGAGACAAAAGAGCCAGGCGTGCAGCGACGTCAGTGTGGACGCTTGCCAACCCGTCTTCTGGCCGAGCAGGGAATTAATACGAAATATTCCCAGTTGTATCGTAAAATACTGCCACCAGAGCGAGGGGGGCGGCTTTCCTCCCTTCCTTTTCCTGAAACCCGTCGACCGGCCAGTGTTCTAATCAACTCGCCGCAGGAAAAACCGGTTCGGTTTTGCCCGTCGTCCGTCCGGTTCGCGCGCACGCCGCCGGCACTTCCCGGCACTTCCAGGCGCTCTTCCGCCACCCTCCCGGCCAACCCAGCCGCCCTCCCGGCCGCCCAACCCACCCTGCCCGGCCCGCCCTCCCCGGTCTCCGCGCGCGCGATGGACCCGCACGGCGTCAACCCGATGGCGATGCAGGGCATGTCGATGCCCATGTCGATGCCTATGGGCATGACGATGCCGATGGCCTCGAACGCGGCCAACGCGCAGCAGATGGCGGCGCTCGGCATGAACCCCATGGCGCCGCAGTCGGGCTACGGCCTGCCGCCCCCGCAGCAGCAGCAGCAGATGATGATGGGCATGAACCCGGGGGCCGCCGGCGGCATGAACCCCATGGGCATGGCCGCCATGGGCATGAAGATGAACCCGGCGGGGATGAACCCCGGCGCGAACCCCGCGGGTGCGAACCCGGCCGGCGCCATGTCCGGCGCGCCCGCCGCCGCCGACTGGCGCATCCAGCTCACGCGCGAGCACCGCGCCAACCTCATCGCCAAAATGTACGTGCCTCTCTCATGCGGTAGGGCGGCCGGTAGGACCGGTAGGGCGAACAACTGACGCTCCTGTGATACGTACGATGTGATGCGGCGGCAGCTACAACGAGATGGTGCGCGTGTCGGCCGACCCGATGCCCGGCATCAAGCTGTGGATGAACGTGTCGTGGTACGAGCTGACGCTGTACAAGGAGTCGCGCACACAGGAGGACTACATCAACAAGATCTTCAACCGGCTCAAGGCGCTGCGCGCGCAGCAGACGGACATGAACGCAGCCATGGCGGCGCAGGCGCTGCCGAACCAGGGCATGCTCTCGCGGCTCGACTTTTCCTACTACAACTCGATGAACATGAACCCGCGTGCCGGCCAGCCGCAGCCGCAGGGCTACCCGGGCCACCCGCAGTTCGCCGGCCAGCCGCAGCCGCACCCGGGCGTCCTGCCGCAGCAGCAGATGCCACCGCAGCAACAGCAGCAGATGCAGCAGCAGCAGGCCCAGCCGCAGCAGAAGGCCAACGCCATGGCCAATGGCCCCGGCAGCACGGGCACCACGCCGCGCGGGTCCATGAGCGGCGCGCCGGGCATGAAGCCGGATGCGGCCGCCGCCATGGCCGTGAGCGTGGACAGCGCGGCCGAGTACTGGCGGCAGCACGCGGCGCTCAAGAGCAAGTACCACGACGACGTGGAGAAGGTGCATAGCGCGTTCAAGAAGTACGTCGACCACATGAAGGGCCACGAGGAGACGGAGCAGAAGAAGAAGCTGCGCTACCTGCTCAGCTACGTGCAGCTGTGCGCCAACATCCTGAGCGAGGACAAGGCCACGCACCCGCCGCGCAAGATCGACGAGCTCGACAAGGTCTACAAGTACATCGTCAAGATCGTCAACCCGTACCTCAAGAAGCTGCGCACCGAGACGGACAAGCGCAGCTTCACGCCCAATGGCGCAAGCGCATCGCCCGGCGACAGCAGCAGCGTCGCCGCGACCAGCAGCGGCGGCAGCAATGGCAGCAGCAACGGCGCGCCAGCGTCGTCGGCAGCGTCGTCCTCATCCGCGTCCAACACGACGGCGACGACGACGACGGCCGGCTCGAGCGCTGGGGGCGGCGGAGCGAACGGGAGCAGCGGCATGGACTCGGCGAGCATGGCGCTGCGGCAGCAGCAAATGGCCCAGCAACAGAAGAACGCGGCGGCCGGCGGTCAGCTGACGCAGCAGCAGCAGGCGCAGCAGAAGCACGCACAGTACCAGCAGCACCTGCAGCAGCAGCGCGCGCACCAGATGCAGCAGCAGCGCATGATGCAGCAGCGGCAGCAGCAGCAGCAGCAAATGATGCAGCGCCAGCAGCAAATGATGCAACAGCAGCAGGCGCAGCAGCATCAAAAGGCACAGCCCGGAGGCAACGCCAACGGTGCGCAGATGGCGGCGCAGCAAGCCCAGCAGCAAATGGCCCAGCAGCAACATCAAATGAAGCAGCAGCAGCAGCAGCAGCCGCAGCAACAGGCGCAG
>JAADYH010000297.1:0-25827 GCA_023338125.1 Phytopythium aichiense
CGCCCCCCCCCCCCCCATCGCTGGGGACGCACTCCACATGCATCCGACCGTCGCCTACGACCGCCTTCACGGCTTCCCTCCCTCCTCCGACGGCTTGGACGCCGCCTTGGACTCGCCGTCCGCCTCCTTCGTCACCGAGTCGAGCAGGTCGCAGGCCGTGGGCGCCGGCTCGACGGCCGCCAGCGCGCGCTCGACGCCCTGGCGGTAGGCCGCGTCCACCTTCTCCAGCACGGCCAGGTAGGCGTCGCGCACCTCGGCCGAGCAGTGGCGCAGCGCCAGCGCCGTGTTGGCGTACAGCCGGTCGCGGGCGGGCTGGTCCAGCGCCACGCGCACGAACTGGCGCGTCTGGTCCAGCTCCGAGTCGTGGCCTTCGTGGCGGCTCGACTCGCCTCGGCGGATGCTCAGCCCGTCCACAGCCACCGGGAGCACGTCCGAACGCTCCGGCATCACCTGCTGGCGGTGGGACGGCAGCACTGCCGCCACGGGGGACAACTTGCCGCCGTTCATGTCGGCGCGTCCGAGTCCGTCGCGCGTCTGCGGACTGAGGAACTTGGCCATGAAGGGGCAGTTGACCGGCACCTGATGGTGGTTGACGCCCAGGCGGTGGTACTGCGCGTCGCGGTAGAAGAACATGCGCCAGTTGAGCAGCAGGTCCGGGCTCGGCTCGACGCCGGGCACCATGTTGCCGGGCGCCATGGCGGCCTGCTCCACGTCGCGGTGGTAGTTCTCCGGGTTGCGGTCGAGCACCAGCCTGCCCACGGGCCGCAGCGGGAAGTCGGCGTGCGGCCAGACCTTGGTCACGTCGAACGGGTCGTAGGGCGTGGCCTGGGCCTGCTCGGGCGTCATGACCTGCACGTGCAGTGCCCACTCGGCCGTCTTGCCGGCCGCCAGGTGCTCGAACAGGTCGCGCTTGGCGAAGTCGGGGTCCACGCCGCTCATGCGCTGCGCCTGCGCGTGCGTGAAGCACTTGCGGCCGGCCGCCGGCAGCCAGTGGTACTTGACGAACACGAACTCGCCCGCCGCGTTGACCCACTTGAACGTGTGGCAGCCGAAGCCCGCCATGTGCCGCCAGCCCACGGGCGTGCCAGAGTCCGAGAAGAACATGGCGCCCGCGTGCATGGCCTCCGGGTTGGCGGCCAGGAACTCGACCGTGGCCTCGTAGTCGAGCAGGAAGCTCTGCGGGTCGCGCTGCTGCGAGCGGATCACGTCCGGGCCCTTGAGCGGGTCGCGCACGAAGAAGACGGGCCAGTTGAGCCCCACCAGGTCGTAGTTGCCCTCCTCCGTGTAGAACTTGACGGCGAAGCCCCGCGGGTTGCGGCCAGAGTCGGGGAACTCGCGGCCGAACGTCACGGTCGAGAAGCGCGCGAAGACCGGCGTCTGCTTGCCCACGGAGCTGAGGAAGGCCGCCTTGGTCAGGTCGGACACGTCGTGTGTCACCTCGAAGCTCCCGAAGGCGCCGGACCCGCACGGGTGCACCATGCGCTCCAGGGTCTTGGCGCGGTTGAAGGCCTGCTGCTTCTCGAATGCGACCGCGTCCGACGACACGACACGCCCAGCCACCTGCAGCGCGTGGTCCACCGACGGCAGCGGGTGCCCGAAGGCCGTCGTGGCCACCGATGTCGCGTCCGGACTCGCCGCCGAGGTCGAGCCCGTCAGCCGCGCCGCCACCGTCGACGGGCTCTCCATCGCCTCCGGACTCGACGACGACGCCGTCAGGCCCGTCAGCCGAGCCGCCACCTTCACCGGGTTTTCCATGTCGGTCGGTTGGTCGCTTGGTCGGTTGGTTGGCTGGTTGCGAGCGAATCCAAGAATGAGGAGGAGCCTCAACGCTGCAGTCTCAAATGATCCGACAGTTGGAAGAGCATCCGACAGTTGGAAGAGCACGCGAGAACGGTATTATGCGCCACGATACCCTCCCAACTGCCAGTTCGTTCGACTCGATCGAAGGCAAACGCGACTTCAGCGTTCGTTGAGAAGGAGGTCTCACGCTCCCGACACGCACACCAACACGAGGCAAGGAAGACCGTCAATCTTGCTCGCTACGCCGCCCAACCGATCGTGAAGCCGCGAGTCGCTCGGCTCTGTCGTCGATGCCACTCCAGCAAGATCGCCAACAAGATGGAGTTCTGGCCGTGCAGTTCGTCAACGAATGACGGTCTCATCGACAGCCCAAAGAAGACGGGCGTGATACAGGCGGGCGAAGTGATGGCAAGTGGTGACGACAATGAAGCACACGGACCGCGCCAAGTACATATCGCAAATGGAAACGCTTGATGGGGGAGCAACCGTCGGTCCCTTGCCGCCGACACCGACCCGCCGCGTCCGACCGGCATCAACCAGACCATTTCAGCTTACTGGCTGCTGCTTCCCTCTCTGGCCGGCGATTTCGCGTCAGTGTTGTTGACCTGCGTGAATGTCTGGGATGGGGTGCCGAACAAAGTGCCGTTCCACTTCATCCAGCTCGCGGACGGTGGCCAGCTCGTGGTGCCTGTAGACGAGCTGCGCTGCAGGCAGAGGCTGGTCGAGATCGCACGCAACGGTAGCGAGCGCAAGGCGAGTGTCTAAGGCGATGGTGAGCAGCTTGGGGACGGTTGGTTGGTGGGAGGATGCAAGCGGTGCGAAAGGTGTAGCACATGGAATTCATACCGCGTTGACCGACAGTTTGCTCGTCTCCAGCGCTTTGTATCCTCGACAGTCACCTCCCCCTTCAACTCGGCCAAGTTGAAGCCGTCCTTATACAGGGATTCGCTGGAAAACAACACCGAACCTACCAACCAACACAAAGTTCGTAATCGTACTTAAAGAGAACTTCCCCCACTCACTCAGATTGCATGAGCTCCTCCCCGACACCGGATCATCCAGCGGCGGAGATGGCGAGTGCGGCGGTATTAGGGACGCCGCCGACGGCGCTGGAGGCGGGCGGACGCGTGCGCGAGTTCGTCGTGCGTCCCGAGGGGGCGGAGGAGGGCGTGACGGGGGCGGAGGGGGCGGCGGAGGGCGCCGAGGAGGGCGAGGACGGCGAGTACGAGGAGCTGATCCCGCCCGAGAACTTCGCCATGATCGAGAAGGGCCTGTACCGCAGCGGGTTCCCCAAGAAGAAGAACTTTGCGTTCCTGCGCAAGTCGCTGCGGCTCAAGTCCATCCTGACGCTCGTGCTGGAGGACTACCCGCTGGCCAACTCGGCCTTCAACCGCCAGAACGGCATCACGCTGCTGCAGTTCGGCGTCCCGGGCAACAAGGCGCGTCCGGCTTGCACGCGGTCTTCTCTTCGCCTCGCCGAGAGTCTCACGGGATGGTGCTGACGACCGCAGGAGCCGTTCGTGGACATCCCCGAGGCGGGCATCGTGGCGGCGCTGCAGGCCGTGCTGGACAAGCGCAACCACCCGATGCTCATCCACTGCAACAAGGGCAAGGCACGTCGCTGCGTGGACTTGGAGCTGGTTCCTGCCGGCCTTGGAACCCGAGACTGACGTTGTCGTGGCGACCGGGTGGCAGCACCGCACGGGCTGCCTCGTGGGCTCGCTGCGCAAGGTGCAGAAGTGGGCGTTCAGCTCCATCTTCGACGAGTACATCCGCTTCTCGGCCCCCAAGCCGCGCATGATGGACCAGCAGGTGCGACGGACTGACGGACTGCTCGCTGCTGTCGAGTCGGAGGCGTGAAGCAAACGCTGACTGACCATGTGCGTGGCGGCAGTTCATCGAACTATTTAAGACGGAGCGCGTCAACACGGACGCCAACAAGGAGCACCTGCCCGACTGGCCGGGCCTGTAGCGCCGCCTCCGTCCGCCTCCAAACGAGACCAATGACCATGCAACACGGAGTTCATTTCCCTCGCACACACCTGCGTGTTTGCGGACCACGCGCGCCCCGGAGGCCGCCTAGAGCTTGGCCTGCGGCTTGGCGTCGGCGTCGAAGAGCTGCTGCATCTCCACCAGGCTCTCCTCGAGCAGGTGGCCCATCTTGCCGGCCCAGCCGCCTTGCTGCCGGCAGGCAATGTTGAACTGCACCGACTGGTTCTTGATGCTGTAGGCGATGCCGAGGCCCTCGGGCACGACCTCGCCCCACCCCCAGCCGTCGAACAGCTCGTTGGTCAGGTGGCTGGTCGAGATGAGCCAGTAGCGCGACTTGGCCATCGCCGGGTCCTCGAAGAACGGCACGCGCTCGGTCGGCTGCACGAGCAGCCGCAGCGCCAGCAGGTGCCGGTCCACGCCCAGGCCCTGCGCCGCCTTGCGCATGTAGGCCACGTGCGCGTTGGCGGCGTCCAGCAGCAGTTTGCGCTTGAGCTCGCGCGGCGTGGCGCCCGTGGCGTCCACCATGGCGTCCGTGAAGGCAGCGCTGTGCACCGAGCAGCTGCGCGTCGTCTCGGTGCGTCCGTGCAGGAAGATGCGCGTCTGCGAGGCCTCGTAGGTGGCCGCGTTCTGCTGGAAGAGCTTCTTGTAGGCGAGCTGGATGGCCAGCTGCACGAACGCGTCCGGGCTGCAGCGCATCTGCTTGATGGCGCGGTTGCCGTAGCCGTAGAACGACTCGACGTGCACGTCGTGGTCGGCCACGGTCGCGTCGAACGTCTGCTCGGCCTTGGCGACCGCCGCGAGCGTCGCGCCAGAGACTTGGAAGCGCAGCTGGGCCGGGCCGCGCGCCGGCGGCGAGTGGTCGCTGCCCAGGTCCAGCTGCCGGCGCGCGAGCCGCGAGAGCAGGTAGTCGGCGAAGCGCGCCATGGGCATGCCGTCCAGCATCGAGTGCTCGCCCAGCAGCCCGGCCTTGCCGTTGGCGAACACGGCAAGCTGCACGCACTTGTCGAACCAGCGGTTGCGGCCGTCGCCGTGCCACAGCGCGCGCGCCACCTCGGTGCGCGACACGGGCGCCTGCTCGTCCAGGTTGAGCACCAGCACGGCGCTCTCGATGACGCGCAGCGCGGCCTCGTTGCCCTCGTGGCAGCCCAGCAGCTCGTCGCGCGCGTCGGCCCACACGTCGCGGTCCTCGGCCGTGAGCACGCCGAGCGGCGGCGCGTCGGCCGCGTCGCTGGCCGCCAGCCGCACGATCTGCTCCAGCTGCACACTCAGCTGCCGGAAGCTCAGCACGTCGCCGCGCGGCGTGAGCATCTCGAGCCGGAAGAAGCGGTTGCGGTGCATGACGACCACGTGGTTGTGGCGCGCCGGGTCAAAGATGCGGTACGTGTCGGACCCGCGGTGCGGGATGCGGCACGCGTTGAACATGTACTTGTAGGCCGTGGCGCACACGGGCGTCTTCTTGGCGCCGAGCTGCTCGGGCTCGAGCCGGCCGCTGGCCACCAGCGCGCGGAACTCCATAGCACCGCGCAGCAGCGCGGCCGCGCGGCCCACGGGCGTGCGCTGCTCGGCGTGTGCGCTGTCGGCGAAGTGGAAGAAGTAGCTGACGTTGAAGACCACCGGGTCGCGCACCTGCAGGTAGCCCAGCGTGTTCCACCACTCGGCCAAGTAGCTCGTGTCCCGGCGCTCGGCCGCGCGCGCCAGCAGCCGGCGCTGCAGCGTCTCGCCCATGGCACCCGGCCGCAGGAACTCGCGCGCCAGCGCCTTGGTCCTCTCGAGCTCGGCAGGCGTCACCAGCGGCGCGACCGTCGACAGGTACAGCGCCACTGTGGCTTCGAGCGAGGGCACGGGCAGCCGCGGCAGCGCCTCCTGGAACCGGTACAGCGGCTGCGACGCCGGCTCCAGATCCGCCTCGGCGCGGTAGTCGCCCTGGCACTCACGGAACCCCAGCGGGCCGTACGTTTCGGTCGTCATGGCAGGGAAGAGACGAAAGGAGACGAGAGGGTGGACAAGTGCGCGGAAGTCGGCGGAAGCGCGAATGATCTCCCGTGGCAGTTCAACGTTGACGGATGACGGCCGGCCTGTGGCGGACGTAATTTTGGACCCGGGTCGGGTCCTCGACCCGACTCGGGTCCATAACCCGACTCGACCCGGGTCCAGAAGGGAATTGAATCGTTTTCAAATGAAAGAAAACTTGTCAAATCGGTAACAAAACTTGTCGAATGGCCCCAATTGGAGAATCGGAAAAGACCCAAAATGAAAGAGAGAAATATATTACTTGAATTTGGGCGACTTGGTCGAGCCAACACAAACAGATGAAAAGTTACGAGGACCCAATCTAGAAAAGCACTGCGTAAGTTTATAAATAACCCGATAACGAATTGGACAGGTCATACAACAAAAAAATGGCAGGTTTTGTCAAACCGTGTAAATCACATGATCCGACGAAAATTATATTTGAACGTGATTTTTCCGGAACAGTGACAAGATCAAATTGCGCGCTGGAGGATTGCAGCAAGCTCGAGCGTCGTGGCGTGACGCAGCCGGGTCACGCGTGGCGCTGGTTTGAAACGAGTGACGCGTTATTGATTTGAGAATGAAAGACACTGTCGCGAGAATGACATTGTGTTCACGGACATGGCGTATCCATGCGTCCCGTGTCTTGTCTATTTACGGATGTCGTTGATCTCCTCGTGGAAGTGGTCGAGCGCGATGAGCATGAGCGCGTACGGCACGTTCTGGCGCATGACGGGCGAGCGCACGAAGGGCACGGCAGCCGCGACGGTGGCCACGCCCACGTTGACCAGGTCGTCCGTCTTGCGCTGGGCTTCCAGCAGCGTCCGCACGCCCTGGTACGCGAAGAAGAAGCTGGCGCCATGGATCACACAAGGCAGTCAGCGTCACGGTGTACCTGTCCCCAAGGGAGGAGTGGAGGAAAGCACTTCACCCAGAGAAGGAGGCGCCCGAGATGGCGGCCGCGCGCGTGAACTGGCTGAGCCCCGCGAGTGCCACGCGTCCGTGCTGCTTGTGGTACGCCTTGACCGCGTCGACTGGGCAACGACAAGATCCACACCCCACCCACGCCGTCAGTATGGCTACGACGCTGCCAGCACACCAGCTACACGACCGAGTCACAATTGCAACGGCTCAAGCCGCCCACGTACTCGACCCGAAGGTGGCGCCCGTGCAGAAGCCGACGATGGCGCCGAACATGAGCCGCTGCTGCACCAGACGCACGTTCGCGGCGCTCAGCAATCCGCCCACGCCAGAACTTCCGGCCACCGACGCGACGCCACCGCCATCCGCAGGCGTCGGCGTCGGCTTGGCCACCGCCTTGGGCTTCTTAGGCGCCGCCACCGGCTCGTCGAACGACGACCAGTTCTGTGAGTCGCCCATGTTGCCTCCTCTTGTGATGTGGATGCTTGACGGCCATAATCGTCGGCGGTCAATTGCCATCATACTCAGTTCAAGTGTGAAATACCGGTGTCAATCAGTTCAGACCGGTATTTTTGAGGTGGTACACACCAGCAGCTCCTCGAGTGCCAAACTGACCAGTGTCAAACTGAAGCCACCCGCGGCGGAAATGGCGTGGAAGGCGAGTCTCCGGCTGCAGAAGCTCTTCGTGGCCGAGGTAGACCGCTCTTGCATATGCACGAGCCTTATCACTGTCATCTGTGGTTCAACCTCCTTCTCTTTGACGTCTAACCACGGCCGCGGCGCTGTCCTACGCGCAGGTGGAGCGCGCGGATCGGCTGGACCGCGAGGGCGAGCAGGTGCTGTCGTCGCTCGCCAACGTCTCGCAGCGCGTGCCGCTGCTGCTGGACGGCGGCCATGACAAGACAGCGAGCGAGACGGGAGCCGACGCTGCACTGGGCGTGCTCGCCTTTTCGGAGGGCACGCGCGAGCGGCTGCTGCTGCGGCACTTCGCGGCGCTCGACAAGAGCCGCGGATTCCTCACGTCCGTCGTGCGCGACTACGCCGAGCTCGTGACCAAGCTGCAGACGCTACTGAACGACCTGCTCCAGGCGCAGACGGAGATCCTGGACCAAGACGGCGGGAGCGACGGCGCGCTCGGCGCCATGCGGCGGCTCGAGTGGATGGAGGACGTCGCGCGCATGCTCCAGCGCGAGCTGGCGCGCAAGCAGCGGCTGGTCGAGCTGGTCGAGTACCACGACGCCGCGCGGCTGGCGTCGATCCACGCGCAGTGGCCCTCGCGCAGCCGGTGGGGCAACGTAGCGGCCGAGTTCGGTGCGTCGAGAGGGGTGTGTGCATCGCTGGGGTTGGGGAGTCTCCGGCGCTAACGCTCGTCCTGAAACCAGTGCGCGCAGGTTTGGAGCCCCCGCCGGCGCTGCCCAAGGCCATGGACGCCGCGAGTGACGGCAGCGACGGCGACAAGAAAGCAAGCAAGAAGAAGCAGAAGCAGAGACAGAAGAAGAAGAACTGACCGTACGATAGCACCGCGAGGGACACGCCAAATTCTACGACTGTTTCGCATCGCACCGCACGCCCCTCTTCCAAGTCGCGCAGGGAGGAAATGCAGGGCCGGGGACACCGCGGCGCTAGACAAAGGGGATGCCGCTCATTGTGCGCGCACGGTAGGCCGGGTACTCGTCCGGGAAGAACCCGAGCAGCAGCTGCTCCTCGTACCTGCACAGCATGGCGAGTCAGCACACCCAGAGCACAGCAGAAGTCGATGAAGAGCAGAGACGTACGGGATGCGGTCGCGGAAAAAGCCCCAGGCGACGACCGCGTAGGTGACGACGGCGATGGGGTTGGCGAGCAGCACCTGGCTGCCGACCGTCCACATGAACCAGCCGAGGTAGGACGGGTGGCGCACGAAGCGGTAGACGCCGTGCGTGACGAGCACGTGGTCCTGGCGCTTCATGTACTCGATGCGGTGCGAGAAGTTGGCCGCCGCCGTGTACATGGCGGCCATGCGGAAGTACTGGCCGGCGACCACGACGAGCAGCCCAAGCGGCAGGGTGCCCGGCGCGAGCTTCCACTGCGGGGCTGCGAGCGCCTCGGCCCAGAACTCCGCGCAGCTGAAGAGCAGCGCGATGTGGTACTCGCGCGAGTGGTTCAGCAGGAAGGCTGCCGTGCCGACACAAGTGCGCGTTAACACGGCGGATAAGACGGGTCAATCACCTCCGGCGTTAACAACGCGGCGCATGCCGTGAGTCACGCACTTCGCGACCGGAGGCAGCGCCGAACGAGAACAAGAACAAGAAGAAGACGCACGTACACTCATAGCTAACAACGGAGGGCCGGAAGGCCGCCGTGAGCAGGAACTCGGACATGTGGAACACGCCGAGCGCCAGCGCGTAGAGGCACCAGCGCTCGGCGCAGCGCCAGCGGTCCAGCGCCGCGGGCGACCACGCGTCCGCGTCCGCGAGCCGCACGACTAGCCACGCGTAGCCCAGCGCGGCCGCGTGCAGCGCCATGAAGGCGCCCAGCGCGAACGCGGCCAGGGCCACGCGTCCCAGGCCCTTGTCCATCGTGAACTGCGCCGACCGGAACATGCCGCGCGCGCGTCGGGACTCGACAGCCAGCAGCAGGTCGAAGCAGGTTCGCTGGCGAACGACTTGGCGCGCTTTTGGCTCGGCAGATGGCGGGGAACAGCATGGGAATAAACAGGATGCGAATTTTCGCCAATCACAGCGATCGGATGGAGAGGAACGGCTTCGCCATTGGACAGAAACACGCGTACCCACGCTCCCTCCATCTTGGCAACGCAGGGTACCCTTTTGTTTTAGGCCATTTTCAGGTGCATCCGCTCCGCTGTGACCAAATTAGTGCCGGCTCATGATGACCTTGAGGCAGACAGCGGTGCGACCTGCAGCACGTGCAGCGCGACGCGCTCGAGCGACATGAGCGACGAGCTGGCGGAGGACGGCAGCGGCGGCAAGTGCTGTGGCGCTTACTGCCATTCCAGCGGCTCGGGAACCGCAGCGAAGATGTGTGGTGTGATGTCGCTGCGCTGCCCCAACCGACAGAAGCCGGACTTCAACACCGTACAGTGTACTGTATGCGCTATAATTATATGACCTGGCTGTCGAATACTTCATAAGTGTTGGCGCGTTCGCCGGACCGTCAGGCAGGCGCGCGGATGGCCTGACGTGTGCTCTGCATCTTCCTGCTCTCGTCTCTGCAGAGAAGTCGACGCAGAAAGCGCGCGCTCGAGGCTCGTTTGTGCATTTTCAACTGTCGACGCAGCGAAATCAGCCGACGCGTGCGTGGCGGCCCGAAGGCCATCAGTCACGGCCTTCGTGATGTCCCGGGCACAATTGCCCGCGGGATACTGAAGGAACGGCGGACGGGCGCGCTTGATTTCCGCTTGGTCGTGACTCGTGCGTCCAATCGGCCCGCGAGGTCGGATAGGACGGCGAGGCTCGCATGGTGAGCGATGCCTGTGGCAAAGTGTACCGCGAGTGTACATTTGCTTACGATACCATGCGTCCACTCATCTGCGTCACTGCAGAGGACACATATCGGACGCGCCAGCCCACGCAGTTGCCGTAACGGTGACTCGAGAGTCTCGACTCGAGACAAGACAAGTGGACCGCGTGTGAAGTCCACTGTGTCCAGGACGCATTTGATGGTGTACCGGTGACCTCGTGCAATGACCCGCTCGGGTCGCGTGACTCGCGCGAGTCATGCGCAATCACGGCGAATTCGACTTCGATAGTGAAAACAAGATCAAAGGCGTCGAGCAAGGCTGCATGGCGGCGACAAAGACACGAGGTCATTTCGATGGAGCGATCGATTATGTACCGTTTAGTATTTGTCAGAGATCACCGCTTGGATGACGTGGGACGGGAGAGAGTGTGGGTAATCCGGTCGTCGCAAGGGGGAAAGCTTGTGTCAACAACGGCAACATCAGTCATCAGACGAGCCGAGCGTCAGTCCAGATGGTAGTCGAGTTGACGTGTTGCAGCCGGGACACTGCTGACCACTTTGGCGGTAAGCTTGACCTCCCTTCAACCTTGGATATTGCATCAGCCTGTGCGCTGTCATGTGCATGATATGCGTTGGGACGCACCGTTCAAATTCATACAACTTGTCATAACCCCCGGTTGCGACGCCTCGCGATTGCCACGTGAGGTGGTCCACGCTGCGACCCCACCCACATCAGAGCTGTGAGCGCAACTGTATGAGATCAGCGTCTGCAGTCACGACCGCGGTCTCTGCGTCCGACAAAGACGCGTGGCCACTAGCGACCGACCGACCGACCGACCGATCGACCGATCGCCATCATCCATCCGCCGCCGGCGTCAGGTCGTGGACGGGCGACAAGGAATCCGTCGTTGAAGCCACCGCCGCGAGGCGATTGGCGACCACCGACGGCCGACCAGCCTGCTGGTCGCCGATGACTGCTCGCCACCCGAGTCACCCGAGTCACCCGTCGTTGTGAGTCGCAACACGTCGCACGACAGTGAGGTGGCGACCAACAGCTCGAAACGCTCTGCACCACCGCAACTGCCGACTGCGAATAACACTGCTGGAAGTGAACGGGCAAGTGCACTTGCAAAGCTCCACGCTCTCCGCGTTTCGATGGCGTTTCGAAAGGCGTTTCGATGGCGCCACACGTCGGGTCACTGCGCCGAGCTAAAACCACGCCGACGAGTGCAACGACCGGATAATTTCGCGTGTCCTCCGACCGTCCGCTGAGCAGATGACTGCCGTGAATTTTGGCCAGGTGGGTCCGTGGCGCACGTCCAGCGAGGGGACGTGACGGCTGTGACAACGGCGTGACCGACCACTTTGTCGGTCGGCTCGGTCTGTCGGTCGGCTGCTTGCAGGTCGACAAAGACGCTCCGCCGCGTGAATCCCGAGTATCGTGTCTCGTTCCAGACGCACACAGACGCACACACACCACCACGAGATGCGCCGCCCCGCGTCTCTTTCTCCCGACGGCAATTGCCCGGCGTGTGAGCACAAAGAGGCCACGGCACGTCATTTGACGCATCTCGTGTCTCTCGCGCTCGCTGCCTTACATGAGAAGCGTCCATCCATTCACTGAAAGCCCTGCGCTTACTCCACAGTGATGATGGTCGCGCCACCGAGTCAAACCGCTGCGGCCGTCAGCAGTGTTGGGGTTTGTCCTGGTGGTGGTGCTGGGCGTAGGGTCAGCGGCACAAAGGCACGAGTACAAACACCGCGGTTTTTTTGTGCCAACTGGAGGAGCCAGCGCCACAGTGGTTTGGCGTAATGCGGCGCGTGGAAGACGCGGCCGGTGTCAGTGACGAGCTCGTCGAGAAGGTCGCGACCATGCAGCCAGCCATCGGTCCACTCTAGGCCGCCACTGACGCACTCGGTCCATCGTGCAGCAGACTGGACGCAGTAGGACGGCGCGAGGCTTACGCCGCGAAGGCTTCACGCAATCGCCCGCCGCCCCCATGCCGTCTGGCTGCACCGAGCCCAGTCTTCCCGGTCGGTGGGCCCACAGATATCAGCGGCTTGCTCCTCCAGGAGGGAGTCGTGCGGACCGACTGGACGGATGATTCCTCCCGCGGATGGATGACTGCGGGACGGCCGCCGCCACTGGCAAAGCCTGAGATCGGCCGGTGTGGCGTCAATCCGGCACGCCCGTGCGTCCGATCGTCCCTTGCGTGATGTGTAAGCTTGTTTCAACGGTCCACTCGCGTCAGGTTGCCTACGGATGGTCTCCTGCCGTCCACTGAACGCCAGCAGACTATCATCCGTGGACGGCTCAGAGAACCATGAGACCTCCCTCCCCTTGCTCACGCGAGCCTGACACGGCTGGAGGGACTCAAGGTCTGGCGCCAGATTGCTGGCTGGCCCGCGCTGCGTTTCGGCGGCGCCTGGTGGCCAGTGAGAAAGCATTGGCCGCACGCCTGAGAGTGGCAGCGCGCCGTATGAGGGCGGCGGCGGCCGTCACTTGCTCCATCAGATCTGTTTTGTGACACTGAGGTGGCTCCGGAGCCATCCCGTGGCGCCAACTCACTTGATCCCAGTATACGCGAGCGTGCGACACCGCTTCAACTTGATTCGGACACGCGCCGTCCGCAACAAGCGCCACAATAAATCAAACGAATGCGCAATGCAATGCAATGTCCACACATCTTCGTATGTATGTCTACCGCCGTGGCAGCCTGATGCTATCGATCCACTCCAGTGCAAGCCTTGGATCCTTGATGAAGCGCACGCGAACGTGACCGACGGCTGCTCCAAGACGAAGCGCAAGCTCGAGCATACTAATTATAAAAGAAACAACAACGCCATTTATAATGGAAAGCCAATCCTTTGTTGGTCTACATGTTGCGCTTCAAGTCAAACCAGTTTTACAGTCGCAGGTGCGGGTAGGGCACCAGCTGATACCGTATGCACGCCAGTCGCGGACCACGTCTCTGCCCCTAAAGTCCCCCAGGGTGATGGGCCTCAGCCCTCCCCATAGTGGGACCAAGTCTGGAGGGAACGCGAGGCCGTCGACGACGCCGCCGCCGTCATGCGTACCGTAGAGGGTACGCCGGGGGATAGCCGTGGGTTCCGCCATACAATTCCCAAGTGTCCGACCGGTTCCTCCCCTTGTTCTCGCTCGTTCCCGACCGGCCCTGCTCGGCCGGCTGCCTTCAACTGCCATTCTCGCTTTTGCGGCCCAAGGTATCAGTTGATCGATCCCCTCACCGCCCTACCAATCGCCCTACAGCGAAAGCCCGACACGATGGACGAGGTCGACGCGCAGCTCGAGTTCTCTCGGCAACTGGCCGTCACGCCGACGATCGCGCCGGCGCTCAAGGCCAAGGAGGTGGCGCCGTTCCTCAAGAACCTGCGGCGCATCCTCGAGGTCGAGAGCCGCGACATCCTGCGCTGGACGGACGACGGCAAGGCGTTCGAGATCCACGACCTGCAGCGCATGATGGACGTGGTGCTGCCCAAGTACTTCAAGCACGCCAAGTACACGAGCTTCCAGCGGCAGCTCAACTACTTCAACTTCCGCAAGTGGACCAAGTCCAAGGCCGTCGTGTGCACCTTCAGCAACCCGTTCTTCGTGCGCGACCAGCCCTACCTGGCGTGGCGCATCAACCGCAAGAAGTCGCTGCACCACTCGCCGTCCTCCTCGGCGGCGTCCTCGCCGGCCAAGAAGGCGGCGGCCACGCGCAAGGACAAGGCCAAGTCGCACGCCATGATCATCAAGGTGCCCAGCAGCAGCATCGGTGAGGAGGCCGGCAGCCCGCGCCGTACGTCCTACCCGTCGCCCACGGACGCGTGCGCCATGTCGAGCGAGCTGGGCGTGAGCGACGCGATGCTGGCCGAGGTGGCCGGCCTGTTCGCCGAGCCGTCTATCAAGCTCGAGGCCGGCGAGGACGACGAGCTGCTGCACGGCGAGTCGCTCGATTGGATCGACGCGCTCTACTCGTCGCTGGACGTGTCGGCCGTCTGCTTCCTGTCCTCGACCCCGTCCTTCCAGGACCACGCGCTCGACTACTGCACGCAGGTCTAGGCGGCAAGCGAGCGCGTCGTGGCGGCTGTGCCCTTAATTATTATCGCACCGAGCAGCAGCAGCAGCAGCGGCGGCGGCGGCGGCGGCGATCCGGTCCATGTGCATCCGCCGACGCTCTCATTGAGCAGTCTGCCGTACAATATAAGCTTATTTTGACCTGTTCTTCCTGACAACGCCGACTCGATACAGTAACCAAGAGGAAAAATCCAGGCAAAAAAACAACAACATCGTACTTTATCGAGTACATACGTTTCCCAAGTGTTTCGTGCAGTTGAAGCGGATGCGACGGTCATCACTGCGTGACAAAGACAATTGACCAGCACTCTCTGTATCATCAACATACAAAAAGCAAAGCAAAAGATGGCGACGCGTGGCGGTGGGACTCGCGCGCCGCCGGCTGACGTGGCCGCGGTCGTCCGCCGGGTTGGCGGCCGCGAGATTCGCTCCATGCTCCTCGGATTGCTGAGCTCGCGCGCTCGGACGCAGTCGACATGGCATGCACGGGGATGGAATGGATGGCCGCCTTGGTCAGTCAGTTGGCGACAACTGACAACATGGCGTTGATCATTCGCCGGACCAGATTCCCAAGTCGCCACCAATGAGCGAGCCACCCACAAGAGGGTGAGACCATCGGTGGGTGACGCACGGCGGGAAGGAAGAAAACGGCGGCGCGTGGGCTCGACGTGTAAAAGTGATGCATGGCGGGCAGCTGCCGTCAGCACCCGGAGAAACGCGGCGCGGCGTGATCCTCACGGCGGCACGTGGACGTGCAGTCGGCTGAACGGATCAGTCCACCGTGCGGGAATCGTATTCGACGACGACAGCGCGCGTCGGATGGTAATCGTCCAACGCTCCACTGGCGATGCGTCGCGTCGTGCATGTGAGCGAGCGAGCGGTCTCTGACTCTGACTCGGTCAGACCACACCCTGTCATGGAGCCGGTCGGTGCAGACGGATGCTGCTGTCTCGTGGCTTCGTCCGTCGGTCGCCAGTCGGTAGCCACCGCTGTTCGAATTGCCGCCGAGTGGGGGGGGAGGAGCCCCGAAGCTGGGTTGAAAAGCAGCCAGCAGCATGCAGAGACCCAGGGAGTGCCATTGAGCCATGGGGGCCGTGTGGCCTCCCCCTCGTTCGCGACAGCGAGTGCATGGACGAGCGAGTTCGCTATCCCATTCAGACACGTTCGTGTGCTTGCTCACAGCGACTCTGAAGATGCGCCTTGGCGGTGCATGTCCGTGGCCCGTACACGTTTCACATGTATAAGCAAGCCGCCGCTTCGGCGGGTTCAACTTGAGCCGCGGCCGCGATGTTTTTAACCGAGTCCGTGTCTATCCGCCCGGCGACATTGAAGCGCTCCGATCATCAAGGCGGCGGTGCGGTGGGGAAGTGTACGTGCACGCAGGAAAGCGAGGCGCGCGTCTATTGAAGACAAAGAGGAGGAGTCGAGGCAAAGAGCCGTGAAGGGTGGCGACCGCCATGGAGGATGGAGGCGCAATGACTTGTCGTTTGTATGCTACACCGAGGCCTTCAACATGCGATTGGATCCCCCACTACACTGACATCAAAGGATAAATACTGACATATACACACACGTCACAGAGAGACCATGAAGTCCGGCAGCGCCATCCACGGCGCGCTGCTGCTGGTCCCGAACGGAGAAGGGAACGACATGTCCTCGTCGGTCTGGAGCAGCACCTCGAGCGACGGGTAGAGCGTGTCGATCCACTCGAGCGAGTCCATCGGCAGCTCCAGCGCGTCCTCGTCCTCGCTCTCGAACTTCTTGGCGGTGGCCTTCGCGGCGGCCGCGCGTTTGCCGACCACTCGGTGCTGGCGGGGCTTGGGGCTCCCACTGGCGCTGGTAGACGACGACGACGACGTCGACGACTGCAGCGGCCGCTTGCGCGTGATGCGCCACGTGAGCGCGGGGTCGTCGCGCACGAAGAACGGGTTGCTGAAGGTGCACACGACGGCCTTGGACTTGGTCCATTTGCGGAAGTTGAAGTAGTTGAGCTGCCGCTGAAAGCTCGCGTACTTGGCGTGCTTGAAGTACTTGGGCAGCACGCGGTCCGTCATGCGGCGCAGGTCGTGGATCTCAAACGCCTTGCCGTCGTCCGTCCAGCGCAACACGGCCGCGCTCTCGCGGTCCAGCATCGAGCGCAGGCTCTTGAGGAACGGCGCGACCTCGCGCTCGGGCGCCACCGGCGCCTGCGTTGACACTGGCATGGGTGGGAAGAAGATGCTGCCGGCCAGGGGAGGTGGCAGTGATCTGGAAGTGGAGGCTTGGCGAATGAGACCGACCGCAGCCACTGGACCATGAGCGACAGGGGTTACCCGGTCTGTACAGTATATGCGTAAACCATTGCGTAACCTGCAGGTGATGCGGGTGGTGATGATGAGGGAGGAGATGCGCAAGCGCGCAAGGACACGAGAAAGTGAAGGTTACGCGAGCGGCTACGGCCAACGGTGCGTCCCACCTGGAGGATGGGCGACGTGTGATTCGTGCTGGCTGCTGAGTGCCTGCGGAGAGTCATCATTTGGGAAGGTCATCCATCCCGGCCAGACGATCGCCATGAGCGCACTCTCTCTCCCGTCTGAGCGCGGCTTCACATACTATATCCAAGTGAATAAAGATTGCGGAGGAAGCGAAACGGTCAGGCGTCGTGACGCGCCAGTTGTTGCCTCGACATAGTGAATCCAAGTCACGCAGGGTTTGTGCGGTTTGATTGATGTGTGCTCCCAAACAACCCAAACGCTGAGCACGTCGCGGATCGCTTGCCTTGGTGACTTCACCTGCTGCCCGCCGTAACATACGGCCACGCGTTGCTAGAGTGGGCAATCTGAGGTTCGGTCTGACCAGGAGATCGACGCCGTGATTTGCTCCCGCCTCGCCTCTAGCCGGCTGCGGCATGCATGGACGAACGCGACGACTTGCCGACCGACAGACGATCTGACTGACCAGACAGCTGACGCACGGATTGAACACGTCAGGCAGCCGCTTTCCCTGCCGCCTTGCGGCTGACTTGTGCCGTTCGTGCAACGCATAGGGTGATTGGCAGCGAGTCGCTTGACACGTGGACAGTGGGCGAAGCGAGGCACGCCTCTTTCCAGTGTCGCCATGCTTACAGTACGTTCGTCCAACGGCACGACAAGGCTCGTCGCCAGCATCGACAAGCAGCCAACGTGCCATGCAAACGCACCGATGCTGATCCGCGCAGCCAACACTTCGGCACGGTGGCTGCGTGCTGTCTGATCGTGAAACGGCGGCCAGCAAACGTCAGGGCAACTTCAGCCGCGCAGAAAGCGCGGTCCACTGATAAAGCAGCGCGCGGTAAGCCTTGGTAACTTCAACATCGGTCTGTGATTGCTATTCGCGTATCTGATTGGCCAAATAGGTGTCATGACGATCCCGACACGGCATTTTCTCGCGCTCTGATTTGTTGATTCTCCACATTCATCACATTCATCAACTGAGGTGGTGGACATCACAAAGCACTACCGTGGTGTACCTCAATTATGGTAGTGATGAACACCGCCAGCCACAACATGCTTCGCCATGCATCGGCATGCCAAAGCGTAATCTCCACAGCAATTTGACGCCTCAAACCAGGCGTAAAGCGCGGCCGAGTTCGATCCGCGAACTGCTCGAGCCCGTCTTCCCCTGGCGGCCAATCGAAATGATTGCACCTCGATCACGCGGGATCTGTCGCGGCGTCCGTGAGCATGCAGGGTTGAACTTGCTGGCGTGTCGTGGCTCGAGTCTTGAGGTATCCATCGGCTGCGTCTCGACACCTCACGCTCCCACAACGGACCGCAAGCAGCGGGTGCGTCCGAGGGGAGTGGGGTGGCGCTCTCCCAGGATGTTCGAGGCTGTTGCTGCACCCAGTCACACATGCGGTAACAGCACTTCAATCCATGTTTGGTGGCTGACCGGACCAGGCTTGCGGCCGCAAGCTCGAGCGTGGCGAAACCAGATGCGCCGTGACGCTCGCCGTCCTGTTGCAGCCGATTGCGTCCGTTCGAATCGTCACGCTTGCTTTCTTGCAACAGCCCGCAACTTACCAAGTGCTGAAGTCGCGGGGATGCCCTGCGTTGGTCATGCTCAATCTCTCCCGCGCCAACGCGAGCCATCCCGCCATATCGACATGGCCTGCAAACGCGGTCGTGCATTGCACCACCGCTTGAGATGCTCCACGAGATGGACACTGCGCGTCACGAGCCTCGTGGAGGTGCCCCAGCGATGCGCAACTCGATCACGCGGAGGTGACGGCTCCTTCAGACTCATACGCGACGGTTTATGGTTTACGGTCGAGGGCACCTGCTCGCTCGTCTACCTGCTGCCCTGCCACCCGCGCTCATAAGTATCTTCATACTGCCTACACCAAACTCTCCCCCCGGCGTCCTGCCTGCCTGCCTCGCGTCCGGGGAGTGAGAGCTCGTTCCTCTCTCGCTACAAAGAAAATCAAATAAACTATGGACATGGGGGCTGATATCGACAAGGCGGGCGTTGCCCAGACACCCGCCGTCGGTTCGAGCGCGATCACGAGTCCTTCATGAGCTCCAGCACGGCACTCAACTCCTCGCCAGTGAACTCCGGCGCCTGCGCCGGGTTCATGTTGCTGGATGAAGAGTAGCCGTCGCCCTGCTGCGCCGCGCGCATCGACTGCTGCATCGCCTGCGGCGTGTGCGGCGAGCCGTCGTACCGGTCCGCCTCGTTGTCCGACGGCTCTTCCGGCCGGATCGGCGCGAAGTGCAGTGGCGGCTCCGGCTGGTAGTACGACGAGGAAGACGACGCGTACGAGCTCGATAGCGTGTTCTCGCTCGATGTCCGCAGGTACGAAGAGTACCCCGCCGGCGCGCCGTACGAGCTGTTGTGGCTCGCGCCGTACCCTCCGGCCGCCGTCGGCGGCTCATAATAGCTCGGCCCGCGGTGGGGCTGAAGATGGTGGAAATGGAAGGTCGAGCCAAGCACACTGCCCTGCTGCACGTTCGGCGCGGCTGCGGCGATCGACTCGGACGGAAACGCGCGCGTCGGGAACGGTAGCCGAGGCCGCTCGTCCAGGAAACTCTTGATGCGCCGGTTGTCGCCCGCGGGCGTCGACATGTACTCGTCGTCGCGATCCCTCGGCAGCTGCATGAGCGGCGACGGGCCGCCAGCCAGCGGGTACGAGCGGTTGCGGTCCTGGTAGTAATCCTTGTCGTCGCCAGTGTTGTAGTCCATGACGCTTGGCCCAAGTGACTGCTGCTGCTGCTGCTGCTGCGCTTGAGAGTACGCGTCCATCGGTGTAGCGCCGTACGCGCCGTCATTAGCGGACATCACGGCAGCAACACTGGACGGCGCCGAAGAGGCAGCCTCGCGGCTGGCGCGAGCGCCGCTCTTGCTCGACTTGCGCTTGCTGGCAGCTTTGCTCTTGGCTGCTCCAGCCGCCGTCTCGACAGGCGCGGCGCTTCCCGAGACGTTGCCGCCGCTGTACCCCGCGTTGCCTCGGTTGACGTTCTCATCGTCCTTGATGCCCTGCGTGACGCTGTTGTGCAGGCGCTGGTGCTGCACGTACTCCTTGTAGTTGTCGCAGGCCCAGGAGCATCCGGGCTCGACGCACTGGAAGAGGTTCTGTCCGTCCGGGAAGTGGATGCGCATGTGGCGCTTGAGCTTGGTGCTCGTGTTGAACCGCTTGCCGCACGTCTCGAAGACGCACGGGTAGGGGCGCTCGCCGCTGTGGATGCGCTTGTGGCGGCTGAGGTTGCCCGACGTGTTGAACCGCTGCGAGCAGCCCTCAAAGTCGCACGCGTACGGCTTGGTACCCGTGTGGATGCGCATGTGCCGCCGCAGCGCGAACGACCGCGGGAACTGCTTGCCGCAGTGCACCTCGGGGCAGACGAAGACCTCGCGCTTGGCGGGCTTGCGCGGCTTGCGCTCGCCGCCCGCGACGTCGCCCGCCGACTTCATGAGGTGCAACGACTCGTGCGCGCTACGGTCAGCCGCGGCGTCGCTCAAGCGGCGGTCGTAGTCGCCGGCGATCGGGTCCTCGTACTGCTGCGCCGCCTGCTGGTGCGGGTGGTAGTACGGGTGGTGCGCCTGTTCGTCCTGGGACCATGACGGGGAGGGCGGCATGCCGCCGGTGCCGTTGCCGCCGTCGACAGGTGAGGGATGGACGTGGAGAAGATGGGGCGGCCCGCGCGCGCCGAGACCGCCGGGGACCCCGCCGCTGACGTACGCGGCTCCCTCATCTTCCTCGTCCGCCGGCGCGCGAGGGCCCCCGGCGGGAGGAGCGTACTGCGACGGGAGCAGCAGCGACTTTGGCGCATAGACCGCGGGCTCCACTCCCACGACAGGCGACGCGCTCATTTGCATTCGCATCTCCCTTTTCCGATCACCCCGCCGCAAGAAGCCGAATGACGGCATGGGAGCCGTCCGCGTGTCGGTGCCTTTTTCCCTTCATCGGACTGGGGGGAGGGAGGACACGCCGACGGTATAGTCAAAGCAAGTGAAATCGCGACTTGGCTAAGAAAAAAGGCCGCGCGCCAGCGTTTGGCGGTCAAACCAACAAAAATCACACAGGAGAAAAGAAAAATCAGCCCCTCCCCCTTCGCTCCGTCCTCACGCAACATGTCGGGTTTTCTATGTCGATGGCTTTTCTATACCGGCGTGACGTTCTCTGTGGATCCCGATGGAAAAGCGGAGACCCACCCATTCTCTCGGGTTTCTCGAGGAGAGGGTGATGCTGTACAGTCGCTCCGAGCTCAAAACGCCCCGGCGCTGCACCGAGCGGCTGCGAGAGGGGCAGAAAAGACGGGCAGCTGGTCACTGAGAACAAAGTGCTCACAAATCAATCGACGGAGCTTTACCCTGGGATTGCGCGTGAGTTACCGAGGCCAAGTCGGTGTTTTACGCGACGAATCAAGACCATCGCCTCGTGCTTCATTGGAGATCTCTTCGTGGTCGAAGGCGTCTGTCTCCCGGACGCTGCGGCAGCATGTGCCTCTCGGGTGTTCCGTGCACCGTCCAGTCCATTCGTGCAGCAGTCACACATCAACGCATCGCACAGATGGCGGCGGCGCTGGTCGCCCACCTGTTCCTCCACGAGTGACTGACGTCGTTGCCTTCCGATTTACCCCCGCCCTCCCCGACAATTACGCGTCATGGCGCATACATTAGCGCCGACGTTTTACACCCAAGCCAAGCAAATCGTCAGATTTGCGCGCCAGTCGCTGCATGGACAGGCCCTCGTGCGGCTTCTCTACACCCCGGCGACTGATTGCTTGACCGGACCGCATGGCGCCCGAGCTTCAAGGGTCCTCGTGCACCTTTTGTCGTCGCCGCCGCAGTAAACCGGCGCCTCTAGCGTAAACCGCCGGCCAGCCATGCCGTCACCACCATGCCGCGCTGTCAGTGGATGCCCGCGACTATCATGGGAGCGCCGTGGTGAGTTCAGGCGGCCCATGTGCTCTTGTTCAGTGCAGCGACTCGACTGTCGTGACCGTCGTGACGAGGGTATCTTTGCAGTCGCGCGACGCATCTCGCGTGTTGTTATCAGGGAAGATGTGGCCGTCCCGGTGACGGACGGACGGGTCGTGGCGTGCGGATGGTGCCGTGTCAAGCGGCGGCACATGCACACATCTCCCCCCCTTGGTCGGTCCATCTTTTCGTGGGACGATGCGCGGCGGTGCCGCCGACCGTCGGAGTTCCGAGGCCGACGCCTCCACCCCCAGCATCGTGTTCTTTATCCTTTGGCTCCGGAGCCGACTGCACCACATGGAGACGGGCGGGCGACCCGGCCGAAAACGCATCACTAACACGACATGACATGACGTGTGTTCCGCCGTTTCACTGCGAGGAAAGGGGAGGATGGCCGACAATTGGGGGATGCGAGCCGTGTTCCAAGCGTGTTCATGCCACGCTGAACTGTGGCGCCGCCCCTGCACGCTATAAATATCACGGCGGTCAGGACGAGGCGGCGCGGCGCTCCTCAGGTCTGCTCCAACTCGGGGAAAGGTGGAGAAAGCAGAGAGACAGACACACGGACACTATAATCAGGCTGGGCCGGGCGATGAACGCTGGCGCGTTTTAGACACATGGCAAACGGGCTCACTACACTGTGACGGGCGCGGCGGGTTGACAAGCAGCGGCACGTTCCGCTTGCGTGCGCACTGGCTGGCTGGCTGCTCCCGCTGGCGCCGCTCTCCGGCTGCGCTTGGCCGTCTACAACACGTCAACGTTGTCGCGAGGAGTGACCATGATGAGCGCCGCCGCGGTGGTGGTGCGCTCACGAGGCGTCTTGTCCTCGAGCGCCTCAAGCTGCGCCTTCTTCTTGCGGACCACAACGATCACCGCTGCAGCGACGGCACCGACCGCAGCGGCGACGCCAAAAAAGATATATCCGGCGTCACCACCGCTGCTGCTCTCGGTCTGGACAGAGATGGACTCCGCGCCGCTGTCATCCTCGGCGTTAGCCGAAGGCGTCGACGCGGGGGCACTGGTCGCAGCCGACACGGTGGCCACATCGGTCACCTGGACGCCAGCGTCCGTGCTCTCGGCGTTGACCTTGCGCAGGCTGCCCGATCCAGACGTCGACTGGTTCGAAGGCTCCTCGCTGGACCAGCCGGCCGAGCCGTCGTCCGAGGTAGAAGACGATCCCGCGCTCTTCGAAGGCGTGGGCGTCGGGGTTGAAGTCGAGGTCGGAGTCGGCGTCGGGCTGGGCGTCGGGCTGGGCGTCGGGCTGGGCGTCGGTGCCTCGGTCGTCGGTGCCGGCGTGGCTCCGCCGGTCCCACCGGGGCAGAACGTCAACTCAAAGTCCGTATTAATGGGGCACGTATGGGTCTTGGTGTCGTCCTTGGGGTACTGGTACGCGTCCGCGCAGCCATCCTCCATGCAGGTGAGCGTGACACAGCGCGCGCCGTCCGTGGACTTGGGTGAGATTTGCATGGCCACGTTGAAGCCCACGCCGCCGGTGTAGTCCTTGCAACCCTGCAGGCTCTCGCAGTAGTCGGGCTGCGTGAATGAAGCATAGACGTCAGTATATGCTTTGCTGGCAGGATGTATCATAGTCAGCATGGACTTACCCCGCTATTGGGACCTGTCGGGATGATGCTGATGTCGAACCAAGCCATGCCGCCTTCCGCTGACAGCTCGGCGAGTGTAGCCTGCGCGCCAGTGCCCCACTTGAACACGTGCGAAGCCGAGCCGGCGTCAATGTTAACGGTGGTGCTGTCGCCGGCGGCGATGTCCTGCGTGCCGACGCCCGACGGACGCACGTGCGCGAGCGTCATGTCCTCGTCGCACATGTTGGAGATGTCAACCGAGAAGGCGTTGGCGCCGGCCGCAGCCACAGCGGCCGCGAGCGCGAGCTGAGCGAATCTGCGCCAGACCATCATGAAAGGTGGAGCGATCGAAAGTGGAGAGGGGGAGAGTTTGCTGTCCGCGCTGGGAGTGCGGAGGGGACGGGAGCTGAGGAAACGGATACGCCGTCGATCAGGAGCGCGAGGTCTTTCCGTGGACGCGGTCGCCGGTGCGCTCCGAGGTCTGGAGCGTCGGGGACGGAGCGGGGAAGGAAGGACTCACGCCGCTTTGTCGGCGGTCGTGGGGGGGATTAAGTCGCGGGGGGCGGCGACGAAAAGCGGGAATGGCACCTTTGCGCCGGACAGCGGGAAGCGTCGGCTGCGCGTCTATCCTTCTCGGCAAAACAGCCGGCGACGGCGCGAGTCAGTCCATCGAGTATCCTTTCTCCAAGTGATCAGAGAGCTCCACCGAGCGCGGAAAGGGAGCAAGTGGCCTTGTGGTCGCGTTGTGGCGATCGCAGCCAAGAGAGCCAGAAGAGGCATACTCAGGTCAAGTGTCGGAAGCTCGCCACATTGTGATGCCCACGCTCTTTCAATCCCGCGCGAACAGCCGGTTTCCGCGCGAACCGACAGAGAGCGTCGACGGACAGCGCAGCATACAAAATACAAGTAAAACGGGATTTGAATCCATATCGCGGTTACGCATTCAAATGTAGTATCATTTAAAAGATGATATCTTGTTACAAAGGTGCATGAAAATATCACACGAGTGCGAATTTGCTGGAACGCGTCCTGCTGTTCGATCAAATATAATATTTCAAGAGGTTTCGAACAGCTTTAATCTGTGCCAGCCGATCGTTGCTAACGCGCCGCGCCTAATGACGCGCAAAGCCGCGACAATTGCTCTTCGTCCCGCTTGAACTTCAAGCGGCGCCTGTGTGGTCTCCGATCGCTGACGGAGCGACAATGAAAGGTCATCTTCCACCCCGAACAGTCTTTTTGCGAACCAAGGTACATCCATCCCTGATGCGATTGTGCTGGTTCCAGAGCACTTGAGGGCCGGACGAATGCGCTGTCGTGGCGCTGGGAGCGTCACTCTGAGCTCTTCACGAACATTGGTCATCTTTGTGAGTGGCACGTTGGTTCCAATTGGTCGCCGCGTTGTGACAAGCCTCGCTGGTCCGACGCTGAGAGAGTGAGAGCAGGTCGTCCGGACACGCCCCCCATCGATAAATTGCACGCAGTGATGCTAACTAACACCACCGCAATGAGCTGTAGTGCTGCAAAGAAGCTGATTTTCGGGCTCTAAACTTGATGAGCCGCGCGACGTCCGGTGCAATTCGAGAGCACTGTCGTTCGCTTGAGTCCACAACGGACGCTACAAACGACGCCCTGAGTTGTGGAGAGCGTCTGGTGTATCCAGATATGCAGCTGAGAGCACGTGAGCTTCCTCAAATCTCCAATATTGAAGAACGTTCGAGCTGTGCAAGCGCGAGAGCGGGGAGAGGCTCACGCACAAGACAGATTCGCAAACGCAAATGAGCCGCGGGACGCGCCGAGCTTACTGCGACCTGATATAGTTTCCAACTTGTCGATAGAATTTACAGCGGCACACAGCGGCACTACTGTACTCGTTGAGTCGGCGTATCGAAGTCGGCCATGGAGCGTGTTTGAGATCGTGGATGTCAAACTATATATTGTGTGCACCACACTAAAAGGCAACTTTCATGTGCCGAATGTTTGTCGTGCTTACAATCCACCATTGATATGAATGTAGGCTAACGCAGCCAGCAACGCGGTTGGCAGCAAGTATAAGCCCGCAATACGACTGTATTTTGCTCTGGTCGTTGACGCGGAGGTCGGGTCCGTCAGGGACGCCCTTCGACACCTCACTCATAAACATACATCTACACCTAGGGTGTCGCAAGCTGTGCCGGGACCAACCGCGAGGTAGCCATCCTTTGGTCCAGAGAGACTTTTCAGTGGCGGCGCACACTGCACGAGACGCCAGCAGTCGTGTCGGCCTCGCCCTCCACACTGCCCACGGCCTCGCCCGCCACGCTGCCAGTGGGAGCCACACCGCCAAACGAACCACCGAACGATCCGCCACCGACGCTGCCCATGCCGCCGCCGAACGAGCCACCGCCCATGCCGCCACCCATGCCGCTGCCGCCGCCCATCCCCGTCGACTCGGACATGACGCCGCCCTCGCTCGTGTACTCGGCAGCAGGCGAGATCGTCTGCGCGCGCGTCATGTCGACGCCGATGGAGACCCACGCCAGCACACCCTCCGACACGTCGTCGCCCAGC